>JAPDDN010000459.1:0-37500 GCA_027422405.1 Ptychobarbus kaznakovi
GTTGAAACTATCTCTTTATGAGATTGTGCATGCATGCTATAGAAGTCTGACATAGAAGAATTACGCTGCTATATATACTCGTCTCCAAACACATGATTTCATTTCTTAAATGATTCTCGTTATTGTTGGCTAGTACTATAGTGTATCTGTGCATGGGTCGGTTTCTCTATGAATACGCTTTTTTCTGCAAATGGCTGTCGGTAGGGATGGAGAGTATAGTAGCTACTACTGTAAGTGCTGTTACATGAAGAATTGATAGCACTGCAGCTCATTCATCCGTTCATCAGTGACTCATGTTTACATATCTGATCTCTGGCGGAAGATGCTAAGAATGGATGGGATATTTGTGTTTTCAGATCCAGCCATCGTTCAGTCTCACAGCACATCTGTGTTTTATTTGTGGAGGGGTGCTGCTTTTCCTTTGCACTCGAGCGATTCATTCATGCTTCATTCATTCTGCTCGCCATTCGGCTTCAAAGATGGCCCATGAAACTAGTTCATTCATGCCAAACTGTATTTGTATGGTATTGTAATTATGACTTACATTAGGCATTTTAAATCCATTATTATATTATATATGCAATGCTGTCACCAAATGAATATGGTTTGTCAATGGCACATATGAAGTTGCTTGTCAATACAACAGTGGGTTGCAGGGAAGCATGCTCAGATCCTTGCTGGTGTCTTGCTGTCCCATAATGCACTGCAATGCTGAGTGTGCAACCGGTGTGCATTAGAGAAGGCCAAGAACGCAGTATATGGGTTGTGCCAAATTAATTCCTGTGTCCCATTAAAGATGGCGTCCACAGCTGAATCACACACCCTATAATTTATTAACAAATAAATTAATTACAGCTTGTACAAGCTAGTTTCCATGACAGATTTCAATACGGATAATTGTGTTACCAGATAAGCACCGCACTGCATTTCCATTGCCCTTCAAACTGTGCCAACTGAAATTGAAATTACGACACAAAAACTTGCATATATCGCTAAAACGTATTTACGCTCGCATGAGGTGGTTTTTCAGGCAATTCAGAAAAGGAATATATTGGAAATAGTTTTTCTGCATTTATAGGTCACCTGGCATGTGTAAAATATCACATGATCATTATTTAACTCCTTCCCCACTAAACACAGGATTTTCACTGTTGTACACTCGGGTTGTGATATTATCCATCTCTTGAATGAGTCTAGAATCACTCGATCAAAAACACAGGCGAGGAGATGGAGCAGAAACCAGTGATTAATGCTGTACATGTATGCGTATGGATAACTAATTCGATATTCAACCATAAACGGATATAATTGAAAACTGCCGGAATGTTTGCCGAGTGAAATGTTGTCTTTCAAAATCCCATGCTTTGGGATACTGATGGAGACATCTACTGCATCCTTTGCTTTTGATCATCAATTCAAAGATGTCCTGATATGTTATTTGAAAATTTGCATAGCATTTTTGCTCAAAATGTAGCTTTTTAACAAAACCTACCTACATTCAAGTATTTCTAAAAAACGATCAAACTAAATGTATTGTTCTGTTTAAAAGTAGAGGGTCTGATCTTTATTTTGATGTATTGCATGTTCAGATATTCATACAGCAAAATATTCTAGGGCCATGAACTTTAGTCAGAATCCATTTTTCAAAAACCCTGGCGGGGAAAGAGTTAATGTAGCATAACCTCCAAGAAACACCTCATATGTGGCCACTCTCACGTATAAGGGGCTTTTCTTGCCAATAATGTTTGGATAACCCTTTATTTACATTGCACACGTCTGCGGTGTGTTGTGGCTCCGACACGGCCACTGAAGTCAATGCTTGTGTTTATACCAAGCAGCAACCTCCCGCTCTCTCTCGTGAAGCCAGCACGGACGTGACTTAAACTGCAGTTCATCGACTGGCCACTAGAGGCGGGCTCCAAAAGAGAGTCAGTCCCAGAGACCCCCCCGGTGTTAAAATACACAACTTTACAGCAGAACATGTATGTTTACAGCCTGGTACAAAAGTGGTTTTGGTCTATATAGCTATTTCTGCCTTCATGACAAACTGTGAAGGGGGGATGAGTTTTTTTAGTATCATCATTTTTATCTATATTTAGCCTGAAAGTTCTGCATAATTAAGGGCGTGGCCACTTAATGGAGAGTGTGACGAGAGTGACGCGTTGCCAAGATGGCGACGGTTCTTCGGAAACCTATGGGTGACGTCACGAACACTACATCCATTTTGTTTTACAGTCTAGGGTTTATACCAGCTGCGCCGCGGCACGCAAGCGTCCCAGAAGCGGCTCTCCACGCTGCTGTGCTAAAGATACACGTATACGTCTCCTTCGATTAAAAATAATGGCATACATCTGCCACCATGACGTATCGTGAGAGGCAAAAATTATGTTTTAGTCACAGTCGTTTGCTCAAATCTGTAATGGAAACGCACCTACTGTCAGTCTTTTTATTTTATTAATGAACAGCAAGCGTGAAGTATGCAAAAGCGGCATCCTTTCCGGCACACTCAATATCCAAATTCACTGTTTGTTTTTTAATTTACTCAAGTGGACAAATGGGGGAAATATTGGGCCGATTTTTGATACAGCTACTGACAATAAAATTCACAAAGGTTTGGAGGGGATTTGAATATCTCATCAGCCCTGAAAATAATTGAGTATGAGATACCAACAAAGCTTGCAATGGAATAAAACTAACTTTTCTTACACAAATATGACTGAGAAGTGTGGTGCTAGAGCAACTCGAACACTACTAAACTTAATTTAATTCATTTTTTTGATCTGTATAACACAGGCACATTTTTCCTGAATAACTGGGAAGAAATTCCCATTTAATGAATTATCATAGAGTTGCAGTAAGCTCATCAGAAGTTCATGCAGTAACACTGTAATGCATTTGTATGTGATCCTTTCAGTGCAAGCTGTAATATTTAGGAGTGTGTATGAGCCTGTGTTTAAAAGGCGTATGTATGGTACATGCTGTGGATAGTTGCTTTTCAAGACACATGAGAATCGGTTCTGGAGAGCAGAAATGCAAGCAGCTGCCATGATAACAAACATTGTGGTCTGCTTGTGCTAATGAGTGAAAACATGCTGCATCTGAGGCAGTTCGTATAAATATTGTATTAGCGTGTGTATTTACACTAAGTGCAAATAGCCCACCTTGTTGGCAGAGGCTAATTACACTAACTCCGCCCACCATTGCCCGGTGCCTTTTCTGGATCCCATTTTTCTACTTATTCCCACTGTATGTCAGCTTTTTTAATGCAAATGAAGAAAATTGGAAATAAAGAGTCTTAATTATTTTACAGACGTATAATTAAAATCTCACTGGTCAGATGGACCGCAACATATGAAGCTCATTGTGTTACCACGCTCAAATCTATAGCTCCCTTTCTGCACCTTTGAGAATCTGTTGCTAATGCTATAATAGCCCAGTTTAACTGTGTTAAATGACGTATTTAAGCAGCTGGCTTTTAGTGTGATTTTATAGTTTGTTATTCTGTTAATCGGAGCATAGCTGAACTAAACTAACGTCACAGGACAAAGCAAAGTCCCTGTTGTATTATAACCATATAAATTAGAAACATTGTTTGATCGGTGGTGAATAAAGACATCTCTGATTGGTAAATGACATGCGGAGGCTGCAAAAATATACAAAGGCTATCCGGAAAGAATCCAGACATGCAAAATGAAAAAAAAGAGATATTTATTGAAGAAGATACAAGATACAAAAGCAGTGTAGATAGGACTCAGTCCTCTTCAAAGTAAGCACCTTGGGACCTCACACCGCGTCTCTTCCAATGTTCAGAACACTTTGTTGGACTCTGAACTGGTCTGAAATCTCTTCAAAGGTGATTTTATTTTTGGGAAAAGCAAAAAAACCTGCATGAGACGTGATGCATTGTTGTGATGAAGCTGCCCATAGTTGCGGTCATTTTCGTGGTACTGCATCTTTTAACTCATATTTTTCATATTGCATGACTGGATAATTTCCTTGTATATTTTTGCAGCCTCATAGACTATTTTTGTCTTTCGCATGCATGATAAAGCAGCATGATTCTGATGAACGAGCAGCACAATTGCACATACAGTGTAAAACAGTGATTTCCAATCCGCTCACCACATTGTGTACGCTCTCATATCTCATATATTAGATCTCAATGTTGCACCATGATTTTTATACACATTTTATACAGTGTTGCGCATTATAATCAATCACACACGAGTCTGTTGAGCTTATGAATGCAATGGCCAATCAGAGGCGTTCAGATGAGTTTTTGTTCAGTGCACGCGCTCGCGTATTCTCTCATCAAAAAAATGTACATATTATTTCATAAATCATGCATTCATAAAAGCTGTGTATAGACAGCTTTACTGATTATATACTGAGAGTGCTTAAACTCGCGTTAGACCGAAGTCAGGTATAATGTTATTTGACAATGTAAATGCTTTCTCTGTGTAATATCTTCAGTGTTTGAATAACTGTGAAAGGTACAGGTAATAAAAAATGTATTAATTACCTGATCCGTGAACATAGCATCATCAAGCTTTGCCATTGTTGTTGTTTCAAAAATGCGACCTCTAGTGGTGACAACTCCATAGTGTGCCTTTAAAACCTTATATATATAACCTGATATCATGAAAGTGTCAGGGTTCTGTCACTTCGGTCTAGTGTTATTCATGGTTTTGTGACAGAGCCCTGATACTCCCGTCATGTCCGGGTTTCATGTGAGCGCGCGGCTTCGAGTGTTCGCTCTCTCGTCTGCGTGCCTTGTTTCATGTTGGAGCGTGGTGTTCGGATCCCGGCACTCATGTCTTGAGTTTCGTTTTCGTGTCGTGGTTCGGACACTTGCGCTACGTTTTCTGTCATTGTGTGTGTCTCGAGTTCGCTCGGCCGCACGCTCTTCTGTCCACGTGTGTTGTGTTGTTGCATGCAGTTCATGTTTTATCGGCTGCGTGCATTCATGTTATGTCTTGTGCTGTGTGGCACGCAGCTTGTGTATTTCATTGGCTGCATGCTTTCATTTTGTCATGTCTTGTGTGAACACGTGGCTTATGAGTTTTCACATTAGCTGCATGTTCGTGTCTTGTTTTGGACATGGCTGGTGAATTGTTTGCTGGCCATGTGCTTGTGTTTTTGTTTTGTGTGAGCAGGTGGCTTCTGTCCTAGTTTTCTGTGTGCCATGTGCTCTAATGTCAATTTGTCTTGACCCCACCCATCTTGTTACCTGTTTATTGATTAATTTTCCCCTGCTGCTCTCCCTCGTTACCCTCCTCATTTGCTCCCTTTATAATCTTGTGTTTGCAGTTCCATGTGGGTTCGTTGCCATATGTTGGGTCGTCGTACGTCTTGTGTCCAGCCTTGTCCAGCCTTGTCCAGCCTTGTCCTGCTTGCCAGTTTGTTTCTCCCCTATGGGGTTGTTTTTGTTTGTTTCGTTTATTATTATTAATAATAAAAAGCCCTTTTACCTCCTGCAATTGGGTCCTCGCTCTCTTCCCACTACCCGGACCTGACAGAAAGTACATTTCAATGGCACGATTTTCTGTTTCTATCCGGCGTACAATTTATACGCAGAAACGGACTCTGTGGGATTAGGGGTGTGGGGTAGATACATAAATGCGTATCATATGCACGCAAAAACTGTGTATTAAATGCACGTCAAAGTCAGTTTCTGCATGTAAAAAGCACACAAAATACAACAACTTGTACTATTTATATGCATTTTCAGAAACCGGGCTCTCAGTTCATTCTCAACATTGCTTGATGTATAGCTTACTGTACTATGAGTGTTGGATAAAAACCTGTTATTATATCAAATAATTAGGCTGGTATATCGTGTATGATGTGTAATATTAATCACTACTGATAGCAGGACATCCCTGTGTCCCAAAACCCCCTCAGCATCTTTCACATGCATTCAAACATGGCGTGCCAAGATTTGGGTTAAAATGTATTGTGTCTTGATCAGGGCATGTCTTTAAGGCAACTTGTAGCTGTGTTATTGTGTGTCGCCTACAGTAAGGATTTAGCACATAGACAGCAGCAGGGCCAGAAATTAACACCCGACCACGCGCCAAATGCGGGTGAATTTTGCAATTGGCGGGTAAAACTGTCAATCTACCTGCCACATTGGCGGGTAGCCAATGAGAATTGAGTGATTCATTAGTTGTTGTTTTTTTGCGTCTGTTTTTTTTTTTTTTTAAGTCCGCCATTTCGTTGGATTTTAGCTCAAAATGTGGCGGCACATTACTGGGGTAAAGAGGCCAGCTGAAACGAACAACCAACAAAAAGATGAGGATGAGTCAAAGAAAAGTAAAAGACGACGTTTTAATACGAAGTGGACAATTGGCGACAACGGCAAGGTTCGTGAGTGGCTGATTTATGACCGCAGTACAGACGAAATGTACTGCAGTGACTGCCGTATGTATGGCTCAGAGAAAGCGAAGTCAAATCCTTTTGTAATCGGGACTAAAAAACTTAAAATTAGAAGCAATTAAGGACCAGAGGCATCAAAAAGCCACCTTAACACAATAAGTTGCAAAATATCAAAGACTGCGCTTCCGGAGGAGAGCTCCTTTTTTGTGGACTCAGATTAGCAGCAGTCAGTATATATGACTATGACATATGACTATGTCTGTGACACAGCAAATCAATGAATATAAAAGATTAAAAAAAATATATAGTCTAAGAGTTTTATTACTTATAATGATTTCGTTAATAACTGACAGCACTTAACCTCTGGTTGTGTTCGGGTCAAATTGCCCGAAAAAAGATTTTTTTTTCCCCGAAAATACTAGTTAACGTCTATCGCATTGGACTCAAACTTACTGGACTTTGTTCACATAGGGTATAAGTACTTCTCATAATTTATTTTGTAAATTCGTAATTTTTTGTGGGTTTTATTTCACCTAGTAACACTTGTGGTGTTCCCGGTCAAAAATGACGGACTCCAAACAACTGCTTATAATCTGTCATTATGCTATATTATCACTAAATATGGATTCATTCTTTTTGTCAACTTGTTTTCTTTTATTTATGATGGTTTTGTGTTTCTATTGCATCTGATTAATCGTAGGCTCATTTATCGAGAGTAGGTGCTCGTTTTTTGAGTGAAAAAATCTTTTTTTATGAATAATTTTCACAATAAGAGATAAAAATTATGAAAATTTGCACTGTTTTCACACTAGTGTACTTTAATGTTTAATCTGGAAGTTTGCTTTTAAATGCTTTTATTTTGTACAAATTGCAAAAGTCACACTTGTGGTGTTCCGGTCAAAAATGACCGGACTCGATCAATTGCTTATAAATCTGTCATTACTATATTATCACCAAATATTGGATTTAATCTTTTTGTCAACTTGTTTTATTTCATTTAGGATGGTTTTGTGTTTCTATTTGCATCTGATTAATCGTAGTCTTCATTTATCTGAGAGTAGGTACCTCGTTTTTTGAGTGAAAAAAAACATTTTTTATGAATAATATTCACAATATGAGTTAAAAAATTATGAAAATTTGCACTGTTTATCACACTAGTGTGCTTTAATGTTTAATCAGGAAGTTTGCTTTCAAATGTTTTTATTTTGTACAAAATTGCACAAAGTCACACTTGTCAAAAATGGCTGGCCATTGAAAGTGAATGGGGAAGATCACAAAAAGCAGGACCTATATTTTGAAATGCTTTTATTTTCTGAAAAGCGGCACAAAGTAACACTTATGCCGTTCCCTGTTAAATCTGACCATCGTGACATACAAGAAAGAACACATTACGATTTTTTTACATTATAACATTTCATGGAACAACAAACCAAAACTGTTATATTTCAGTTATATATATCCTGCACACTGACACTGTCAAACAGAGACAATATCATGGAACAACAAATCTGACCATTGTGACAGAAAAACAAAAACCAAAAACATTGGCATTGCCATATAGAGAACCGCATCAACGAACACCTGGTTGTTGTTTGAACTCATGCAAGTGACTGACACTAGCATTTGTATGTGCCATGCAACTGGTCATTTTGTGAACTTATTCACATGACTCACAAATAAATTTTGCATGTGCCTTGCAAATGTTTGCCCTGCATTTGCAACAGACAATGGATGTTTTCACATCTTTTGGGGCACAAAATGCGCATCTCTTCCTTTTCTCTCCACGGCCTATGACAGTTGAAGGCCCTGGTGTTTGTGTAGCAGAAGGCAGTGCTCGAGGTAAATGTTGGCGCCTCTGAATGAGAGGGGTTACCATGGATTTTCCCAGCTCTTCTAAGAATAGCCGCCTCTGGAAGCTTTTCCCCTCTTTCCATCATGGATTCACCGCCATCCATGCTACAAAAGCATTGTAGGCTGACACATCAATGTCTACTCTGTGAGAACATGAAAGCCTCAAAACCTATTGCTTAATGTTTTGTCTAGAATATGTGATGAAAGAAAAGATTCTTTTGAAGTCAATGCAGGCTAAAGAAAAGGCAGTTTTGCGTGTGTGTGTGATAGCGTGAGTTACATGCATTCACACACGCACAGGTCCAAGGCCTTTATGTTTGTAAGCACAACATGCTCCTGAACACTAGTTGTTTCTCTTACTTTCATCTTCCCCATTCACTTTCAATGGCCGGCCATTTTTGACAAGTGTGACTTTGTGCAATTTTGTACAAAATTAAAATAATTTAAAAGAAAACTTCTGATTAAACATTAAAGCACACTAGTGCGATAAACAGTGCAAAATTTTCATAATTTTTTACTCATATTGTGAATATTATTCATAAAAAAAGCTTTTTTCACTCAAAAAATGAGGGTGCTACTCTCAGATAAAATGAGGCCTACGATTAATCAGATGCAATAGAAAGAAACACAAAACAGTCCTAAATGCAAGAAAACAAGTTGACAAAAAGATTGAATCCAATATTTGGTGATAATATAGCATAATGACAGATTTATAAGCAATTGATCGGAGTCCGGTCATTTTTGACGGGATCACCACAAGTGTGATTTTTTGCATTTTTGTACAAATAAAAGCATTTAAAGCAAAACTTCCTGATTAAACATTAAAGTACACTAGTGTGAGAAACAGTGCCAAGCTTCATATTTTTTATCTCATATTGTGAAAATTATTCATATAAAAATGCTTTTTTCACTCAAAAATGTGGTGCCTACTTTCGGATAATGAGGCTAAAGATTAATCAGATGCAAATAGAAACACAAAACCAGTCCTAATGAAAGAAACACGCGTGACAAAAGAATGAATCCAATATTTGGTGATAATATAGCATAATGACAGATTTATAAGCAGTTGTTTGGAGTCCGGTCATTTTTGACCGGGAACACCACAAGTGCTACAGGAGTCCGAACACAACCAGAGGGTTAAATGTGTATTCTTAAAAGTTAAAGAATAATGTTTGTGTGATTTCTATTTTTCACCTTTATGAGGCAAAAAATAAATAAAAAAAAAAAAAAAACTGGCTGGTAAAAAGTTACTGTGGCAGGTGGATTTTTAAATCCACCTGCCACAGTGGCTGGTGGTCAAAAAAGTTAACTTCAGGCCCTGGACAGCAGACTCCATTTTTGATGTGCATGAGAGTTTGCCACAATTTTCCTGTTTTTATAAACTCAGTTAAGTTAGGTTTCAACACCTAAGTGACAGCTATGCACCGCTCCATGAGAACAGACTTACCTTAGAGTTGCTGGTTGAGAAACTACAAAATAATGGTGTTGTCAAGATACTGTAGTGTCACCGAGTGCATGCGACAGCTCAAGCGGCGTGAAAGACAAGCGAAGCGTAATGAGCAGGCTGGTGTTTGGGCAAAGCTAATGGCTGGCATTTACATTTAGTCATTTAGCAGACGCTTTTATCCAAAGCATCTTAGAAGCAATTGAACAGTGCACGATTCCAAGATTTAACAGTAGGCTATGGTAGAGAAGAAGTACTCATCTAATGTAATCTATGTTTCTTGAACAATACAACTGAAGGCACAGCTTTCTAAAGCTCTGCTGCATTTTAATTCTAACTGACTTGGACAATAACACCTTTATTCAGGAGCTCAGCTAGACAGACTGGCTACTTTTGGCAGAGACAGAAATTGATTACAGTATATCAGCCAAAGGGTCCATTAACAAAGGTTATTGAATATTCATCAATTACATTTTATATCACTCCCTACCAAGTCAATTCTGTTTACATCCCTCTGAAGCTGTCACACCTAACAACCCCTGGGATTTTGGGTTGTAACTGAATTCAATGACACTAATCTGAAGAAATGTCTATCATGTTGAACTGAGGTAAGTCTTTGGCCTGGATGGCTTATATGGACAAAGCTGATGATGATGTTCAATATATTGCTCAAACAATGCTTAAAAGTCACAGCTATTCCCAGTAAGTGATCAGTATCATGCAGCAGACATTTTTCACACCAAAGCCACCATTTCATAAAAACACAAATAAACCATGAATTTGGTCACAAAAAGCATCTGCATCTCTTTCAGTATAATGGATCTCTAATGCGGATGGGGTGGACTTGTAATATCTTCGGAAATATAGCCAAAAGTTGATCACTTTAGCTCTGATTGTGGGATTTAAACTCTTGAAATCTGGCAACCACAACCACGAAAGCTTATGGAGACATTAAGCTAATGCAAATATCAAATTAAAATGAAATGTTTTCAGGATAAATATCCAGTGGGCAAGTATCACAAACAATTATGCCTTGTAATTTTTTTTTGGACTGTTTATTTATTGTAGAACAAAGCCAACATACATAGCTTACAATAACTATATACAAGCCAGGGGTTGCATTAAAGAAAAAAATAATAATAATAATAATAATTAAAAGAAAACACTCTAGGGGTGACAAGCCACATTTATGCACACCTGAAACACCATCTATTTATCTTTCACCATATTTTAGTCTATCTAGTTATTATATAAGAAAGTTTCTCAATAAATAATGACCATGCCCTAATTGTTCTAGGTTTTTAGCTCTAATTCTTGCTGTTGAACACTTAACAGTGCAATATTTTTTGTTCTATAAGCCACATTTTGTCAGCCGGGAATGTTGGTTATACCAAATTTTGAAATTACCTTCTTGGCTGCAGTTAGTGCGGTGTGCAGTATTTACGATGGTGAACGCTCAAATTAAGATCGAAATCATCATTCAGCAAACAATACTGGGGATGTTTAGAAATAAATCTGTCGCAAAGTTCTGAGACCATAAGAAACACATTATCCCAAAATTTGCTGATAAGTGGACAGTCAAAAAACATGTGCATATAGGTCCCACAGTATTTGAATTACACAATGTACATAAAGGAGTAGGCAATCGCTTCATTCTGTGTAACACATATGGTGTTGCATAGGCCTTGTGAATCAATTTAAAGTGTATAAGTTGATTGGGCAGGATTCTTGGACACGCAGAAATACTTTCCCATATCCAGTCCCAATTAGGTTTTAGGGGGCCAGTTCCTTTTCCATATTGTAGTGATGGGAAGTGCAGCAGAGCCAGATGATTAAGCAGTTTGTTATAGATAAATGAGACTGCTCCACGTGTCTGAGAAAAATTTCACACAGTCCATCAGTGGATGAATGTCCAGGTTACAGTTCCACGGTACTCCATATGCACGCATTGCATTCTCAACTTAAATACAGAAAGTAGGAAATGTCCAGGAAGATTGTAACATTCTTTCAAAATCCTGAAAGGACCTTAGGCCTTGATTATTCAAAATATCACCCAGAAAAAATACACCTTGATCAGACCACGGGTAAAGACAAAGGGCTTTTTACCAGATTGTATATTATGATATTCCAAATTGGGGACTCTTTTGAAATTTGCTAGAGCATCCAATGAATTTACAAACATCGTACCAGATTTTAAGAGGAAACCACATTTTATTATAACTTTAGGGGCTTTCTTAGATAAACCAATAAATAACATATCTTGTAGTCGATGTGGATGCACCGCAGATGCTTCTATGTTACGCCAAGCAATCTCAGAGTTTACCTCAACCAAGTCTTAATAGAGCGCAGCCGACATGCCCAGAAATATAGTTGCATGTTAGGAAATGCCAAACCTCCTTTGGCAGAGGACTTCTCTGTAAGGTTTTAAGTTTAATCTTGGACGTTTGTTGTTCCAAATAAATTTAGTTATAATGGAGTTAATTTCCTTGAAAAAAGTTTTATAAGGAGAGAGAGGAATCATGGAAAATAAAAATAAAAGTCTAGGAAGAACATTCATTTTAATGATTGCAATCCTACCTTGCAAAGAAAGTAATAATGCGTCCCATCTCTCTAGGTCTCGTCTAATATTATTGAATAAGGAACTATAATTTTGCTTGACCCAAGCCTGAAGTGAGGGAAGAATCTGAATTCCTAAGTATGTGAATGCATTACTAACTGGGATTAAGGAGGACACAGAAGCAGTATCGCACAGCACGGACAGAGGCATTAGTACTGATTTCTCCCAATTAATTTTATGACCACTTACTTTACTAAAATCATTGAATATTTTAAGACATTGAGAAATAGAGGTAGAAATGTTAGACAAATACAGTAAAATATCATCGGCGAAAAGAGAAATGTGGTGTTTAAAGTTGTCTATGGTAATAGGGGAAATTATATGATCCTGACGAATTGCTTGTGCCAGAGGCTCTAACGAGAGGGCAAACAGCAATGGTGACAATGGGCAACCCTGTCTTGTGCCTCTGCCCAGTCGAAAAACATTTGAGCAATCCCTGTCACAACAAAGAATTTGTATAGAGAGTTCGTACCATATGTATAAAATGGGGACCAAAGCCAAAACACTTCAAAACTGACCAAAGAAGATACATCCACTCGACCCGATCAAAGGCTTTCTCTGCATCTAGCGAGAGAATAGCACGTTGATCGTCAGTCGGATTGGGCGTGTCTATAATATTCAAAAGACGTCGAACATTATCCATAGCACAGCGTCCCTTAAGAAATCCTGTCTGATCATAAGAGATTAGAGAGCCAGCAACTTGATCTAAACGACGGGCTAGAACTTTAGCATAAACCTTAGTGTCCGTGCAGATTAATGAAATCGGCCTATAGCTAGAGCAACAGAGAGGGTTCTTCCCTTTTTCAGAATCAGGGAAATAAGGGCAGTGTCTGATCTCTGTGAAAACAACCAGTCTCTATTGCAAAATTAAGGAATTAAGAAGAGTGGTCCAAGCATATCCCATACCACCAAATACAACTCTGGGGGTAGACCATCCAGGCCAGGGGCCTTACCCTTATTCATCGATTCTAGAGCTTCTTTTAATTCACATAGTTCAATTGGAGAGTCAAGAAAATTACATTGCTCGTCACTTAGGTGAGGGAGATTTAATTTTGATATAAATTAAATTCTCTGTTGATCCTCCAATCCCACCTCGGAACTGTAAAGATGCTCATAAAAGTTCTTAAATAAAGCATTGACCTCATCCGGGGCAGTATGAAGGATGCCCATACTATCCTTAATGGCTGTTATTGACGACATTGCATCGTTATGTTTCAGCCTTAGAGCCAGCAATCTAGTGGGCCGTTCTCCATTAAAATAGTAATTTTGTTTAGTGCGATGGATCAAAAATTCTGCCCTTTTTAGTAAGATTGCCTTACAGTCAGATCTTAAATTTCCTAAAATCCTACTCTTCTGTTCTGTAATTTTTTCTTTTAAATCCTTCTCTCCTTGTAATGTTTCATAAATCATGTTTAATAGTAAATTAGTCAACACTTTTCAAGATTAGTTCAAATTGGCGGCTGTTATAGTCAGAACGAGGTCCACATGTAGTACTCATTTCATATGCAAAGATCTTAGCCAATCATAGCAGTGGGATTTTACATTAAATTCTCTCAGCAGATATGCCCCCTCCAATAGGATGTTTATATCAGCGGCCAAATTCAGGGTAGAAAATGACAATTTATAACAAAATATGACACTTTTTGATGAAAAACAACAACAACATGAGTTGTTAAACAACAACATTATAAAAACATATATATTTCATGACCCCCTTTTTTCAAGTTTTCCTTTCTCTTTGAGTGTTACAAGCTGTTCATGCATAGATACGATCCCTAAAGTTGCAAAGGCTAAAGTCTCAAACCAAGGAAATATTCCTTATAAAAGTTAATATTTGTCCACGCCCTCCTAAAATGGCTCATGTAAACACGCCCCCACATGTCTACGTCATGGTGTGGGGAGATTAGCATAACTCCGCCCAAACGTACACGCAATGAAAGAAGGTGGAGCTATTATTCTGGCTGTAGTGTTGTTGCTGCCGCCGGCGTCGTGTCCTGGAGACGCTGTGTTTCATTGTGAAAGAGAAACTACTTTGTTTGGGCTTCCAAAATAAATCAGTGGTTAAGTTGTATTTACAACACTGTTCCTGAACAGTTCAACCCAAATATTGGAGTGTGTGCAGTGCATTTTACGGAGGACTGTGTCCTGAACCTGGGAGAGTAACCTACAATGCTGGCTTGATCAAACACTATAAAGTGGGGCAATACCAACTTTGCAAGGACAGTGTGGCACTTCTGAATCATAGCCTGTAAGTATGTTTTCTTATTTAAAGAATTTGCCACTGACTATTCAAATGCTAGTTTTGAGCAGTGTAGAGTAGTGCTTGTTGTGTGTCGTTTCTCCGATCACAACAAGTTTCTGAGCTCCTGAATGTTTCTGTGTTTGCGCAGCGCAATCTAAGATCTTTATGTGCGAGTGATGTGTGCATTTGTAAAACTGAAACGTTTTAATGCACAATTGGCCTGTCACACACACATACAGTGGTGTTCAGTAGACCAGAAAAATACCAAATGGGTGCCGACCCCTGATGAACACAAATAGAGGTTGTATAGTGTTGTGTGCACCAGGGCCGTACCCACCATTGAGGTCCCCGAGGTCCGGACCTCTGTGTTTTTCAATAATAAAAGTTGTAAAATTATAACCTTATATTAAATATATTTTGGTGCTGCCTGCAAGGATAAAAAGCCAAGAGAACAGATTTTATCGCATCTGATACGCCTCAGCACCAGCGTTACAGTGCTCATCAATGTCAAAGTGATTGTGGTGGATGGCCAATCAGATCAAAGTGTTTGTGGTGGATGGCCAATCAAATCAAAGTAGGCGGGGTTTATGTAAACTAATAAACTTTTGTCTAATTTCATGTTTAAGAATCTGTAATCTTGAAAAATTATTTATGCTACTGCCCACAGACTTGGTTTTAAACCTATATTGTAATCCAATTTATGAGCCTCAAAACATCTTAAAATCCACACATGTAGGTCAGGAAAATCTCAATTTTCACTCCCCCAAACCCCTCTAGTAATCTTTATTTTGGGACCTCGGTATTTATAAAAACCTGCGTACGGCCCTGGTGTGCACCACTGAGTTTAATACAACAGACAGGAATGCTAATAAACAATACCTATTACCACTGTTTCGCTTCTGTTGATGCACTGAACAGCCATATTGGATTTTTAATTAATGGTTCAGTTAATTCGGGTTTCTGAGTTGGAGCCCAGACTTGAAGCAGCGTCCCAGTTATAAGTAACTACTGGAAATTTGTAATTTATGACTTCTAACTACAAATGGGACGCACCATTAGATCCTCCTCAGACGCACCTTTAGATCCTCCTCGGAATGAGCTGTAAACGGCTGGCTATGTTTATCTACTCACTAAAGCAACTAGAAAAACACAATAATAATAATAATAATAATACATAATTTATTGTCATTGTTATAAATCAACGAGATTACATTAGAGCCTCAATCGACAGTGCTGTTAAAGTGCAAATACATAGAATGTAAACATTATACGGTCCAACTTGATCAGCAATAGCCCAGTATGTAAACAGGACAATACGACATTGATAAGGAATACGTGTATGAGGTGTTGAAACAGTAATAACCTGTAATGATGTGTATTGTTGTGTTTGCTGCAGCAATGCAAAGTCCAGTTCATAGTTAATGCCATTGTTGAAGAGTGGTACGTAATGAATCCGAATGTAAGTGGGTGGAGAGCGGAGAGGGGAACGGTGTTTGTTCAGCAGTCTAACTGCCTGGGGATAAAGGCTGTTGGTCATTGTGGTGGTCCTGGCCTGAAGGGACCTATACCTCCTACCAGAGGGCGAAACGTGGAACAGAAAGTGTGCTGGGTGAAACCGGACTATTAAGATGTTGTGTGTCCTGCGTAGGCAGCGGGAGGTGTACACAGTAGAAACCTCCGGGAGGACGGTCCTGATGATTTTACCGGCAGTTTTCACCACCCTCTGAATCATCTGCTGTGCAGCTGGAAAACCACACTAGCAGCCCATAGGTCAGCACACTGTGAATTGCACAATTGTAGAAGTTTAACATGAGTTTCTGGGGCAAATTGGCTTTTTTAAGCTTCCTCAGGATAATGAGACGCTGCTGGGCCTTCCTTACAGCTAAGGTGATGTTATTGCCCCAGGAAAGATCCTCCGACACAGTGAGACCCAGGAATTTAAAACTGCCTCTCCGTTAATGTAGAGAGGTGAATGTCCAGGATTTACCACTATAATTTATTTGGTCTTTTTAATGTGAAGAGCCAGGTTATGCTTTTTACACCACCCTGCCAGTAGTTCAGTCTCCTCCCTGTATGCCATCTCATTGTTGTTTGTTATGAGGCCAAGCACAGTTGTATCGTCTGCAAATTTAACGATGTGATTAGTGGGGAAGGAGGCAGGACAGTCATGACTCAGTTAAACATTCAAACTGTTCTGTTGTTGGCTGTAAGAACGTGCATTAAAATGTTTGTTTACCTGAGACAGTTACATTTAGAGGGAATATGTTATTTTAACAGTTTAACATCAAACTGCTTTGTAAACAAGGGTCAATACTAGGCAGGATTTGCATCAAAGTTATTCATAAAGGACAGATCTGAATCAACTGTCCACGATCAAAGTTATATTGTGTTTTATACTTTGTGCATGTTTGCAGTTCAGTTTATCAGTATGTTGCACAGCTATTGTAGCTAAAGTTACCATTGTCTTAATTGTATTCACAGAGACAAGAGCTATGCCGTCATTTTAATGCTTAGGAGAGTTAATAATTTCTCAACTCAACTGATCTGAACAAGAGAATAACAAAGAGTGGCCTGGGCGCTACGTGTCCTTTAAGAAAGGACACAATTTAAGAAAATAACAGGTCAATTTTGATTACTAACTTTTGCTTAACAGTGTTGATAGAGCATGTAAAGAGGTTCGTTTTCGGGAAGGGAAGGAAGACGAGGAAGTCAGGGGTGACGAGCCACAACTGCGTTTATTATAATCAAAATAAAACAGAACAAAACGTAAACAATAATTGTGAGCTTCTTCTTCTCGGGCTCGGGCTTCGTGGGCACTCTCTTGCTTGGCTCTCGTTTCTCTTGGTTGGCCAGGATCTCTCGGTCCCCCTCTGCCGGCCGGCGGGCCCTTTTATGTCTCTCCGGCAATCACTGAAAGTAGATACAGCCGTTAACACTTATTCACTTGCCAACCATTTCCCCGCTCGTCTCAGAACCCGCTCTCCCCTTAGTGCGTTCCGCCTTCCCACGCCCCCCTCGCCACAGAGCACTTGTGTGGTTCAATGTGTTTTTTTTCCTCTCCATCAAATAAAATGCATTTAATAATGCTCAGCATTCAAACACGTAAGGAAAGATTGACAGAAAATAAGGCACACCTGAGGTAGTGATGTGTCCACGATGCTTATACTACTTTTGATAAGTACAAGCATGGGTCAATAAAAGGCAAACGGACATGCATGAGGCAAAAAAAAGAGTATTCCTAGGACAGGCGTGGGTCATCGATCGGCGAACAAAACCCTGAGGGCTTGACAAAAGGGGTAATCTGTAAATATGAGCAACAGATAAGGCTGGGGCAAACAGTATCCAAGACAGGGTCAGACAATCATATAATCCAAAACACACAGGCGAGAATCAAAGCACTGGAGGACAGGCAAGGCTAAAACCTAACTGTAGGACTAGAAACTAGACTAAGACTAGGTGATGGTACAATAGCTCATGACAAGGCTCCGTAGAGTAGCAGCACTAAGACAGTGAAGACGCTAACAATACTGCAGTGAGAGAGATGTCCATGGCTTATGTAGGTGTGTGACTGGCTGCAGCCGTGTGCGTAATCAGAGTGAAATGGATTGTGGGAACTGAAGTCCAGGGTAAGTGTAACAGTCTGTGTAGTGTGAGAGTCCATGTGATGGATAAAGACCTCTTGTGGTGGACAAATGGAAGTTCATAACCCGGATTCGTGACAACTACGGTTACCACACCTCAAGACCTCAATCAGATGATATATTTCAAGGCATTTATCTGGTTTTTGTACTTAAGACGCTATTGTGAGTAGGATTTATTTCTTCCGCATCTCATCCAATGCCTCCGTTGATATTTCCTAAATGTCATTTTGAACCTATTAACCTAGTAAACCCTAGCCTAGTAACAAGACTACAGGAACCAGATGAGTCCTCTGCACAATCTGACTCTGCTGCAGCCTAGATTTAAACTGCTGATTTTATCTGGCCAGAGGAGAATGACACTATTTCGATACACTATTTCCCTGTTTTATACTTTAAAGCTGATACAAAGCCACCCAGCTTTATATCAAGCTGATGTAAAGCTGCTTTGAAACAATTTGCATTGTTAAAAGCGCTATAGAAATAACCGTGACTTGACTTGCCTAACGGAGGCTTGAGCAGACTAATGCGGTCAATAACTTAGTTATTAGAGAGAGAGAGAGAGATTATCTCTGTTGAGTCTGTGCATCTCTCAAAAGTGTTCGGCAGCAATGTCTCTACAAATAGTGAAACTTTAAGTTAATTTTCTTCACAACAGCGCCGTTGTTACCTTGCTTATCAAGTCAAGTCAAGTTGAGCTTTATTGTCATTCCGCTACATGTGAGTATATACAGTGGGATGAGATGGGTGGAGGGAGACTTGCTCTTTTCAGTCGGCGAAGAAAGTGTAGGCGCTGTTGCGCCTTCTTGAAGAGTGATGTAGTGTTGGTGGTCCAGGTGAGGTCCTCTTTGATGTGAGAAGTCATGTCGTTTTTAAGTTAAAATAAATAAAATAGCGCTAACATTAGTGTGAATGTTAACGTGTGTGCAAATTGTATGTGCATCTGTGAGGAAAAGAGTGCAGGATGTGCTTATAACATAATTTTGTGGCAAATACATGGAAGTTGTCTGTCGTTTTAACTTTTTTATTTGTATGGCCAGTGTCGTTGTGAGTTTTGGTTATTTTGCTGTTTTAGGCTGTAAGGACCTTTGAATTGATTTGGACGTGTAATGCCGGGAAGAGCTGCCTGGAACTACGTTTGCCGTGCGTTTTCCTGAAAATAATTGCACACATTAGAACGTTCGTCAGCCAATCAGATTCAAGCATTCATTGTATACTTAGCATTATTTGTCGCAAACAGAAACCCTCCACCTTCCCCAGCTCCACCTGTATAGATCTGCTACTGGGGTAATTCAAGTACGAGTGCAGCAGCAGCATGTTTTACACGTTCACAGCAGAATGTATCTGTGAAATCTCTGTAAGCGCTCTGCAGCAGCAGCAGATCTATTCCACCAAGACCAAACACATTAGCATTGCCATATCCATTACTACTGTATGCCAATCTCTCTGAGAGTTGTCATGGCAGAACTTAATTTCCCCCTACATTTACAGGAAAAATAAATTATAGCAACACGCTAATATGAACTGGATGTGTGTTCCCGCACAACTCCTATGACATGTTAACACTTCAATTGTGTGCCTTTGTGTTATTTTCTATAATTTTGAAGTTGATATTGCAGCCAAGATCACTGTGGACTGAGGACAAACAAGTTAAATGCAAGCAAAAAGACCAAAGAGACAAGAAAGATTAAAGCTAGGTGTTTGAAGCCGCATCTGTGCTTTTTTCTGTACTCATGCTTGGACATCGATGAAAAGCAGACAATCACACCGTGTGATGTAATGTGTGTATAAGGTTAGAAGCATTCATGTTATTGTCATGAGCTGGGTTTGCTTCTCTGTCTCTCTCACACGCACACACACACACACACACAGGTTTTCACATACATACACACACACATACACACATTATTACACACACACTCTCAGGCTCGCTCATGCGCTCTTGCCTTCATCTCCACCTGTTCGTTATCATCATCAGTGTTCGCGCTGCTTTGCGGTGTCACCTGTTCCCACTCTGTCTAATCAGTTACTCTATTTCTAGGGGTTGCGCTTACTGTTCTCTGTCGGATTATTGTATGTGTCGTGCTGACACATTTATTTCGCCATTCAGGTTATTTTACTCTTGGTGCTCTTACCTTGTCTTGTTTGCCTTGTATTGCTGTGCTCGCCTAGTCATCCGGTTATCCATTGCTGCTTCCAGTGAGTCCAGGCCCATGAACTCTCTTCAGGACGGGAGTCCTCTGCACCGGACCTTTTTCCGTTGTGTTATTGTTTGACCCAGCTCTGTGTCGTTGTACGACAGACTGCCTTATTTTGTGTCTTCATTAAAGACTGTTTCTAACGGACTGCCTTTGCTCTTGGATCCTTTTTGAACACCCTGACAGAATAATCCGACCAGATGGATCCAGCGAGGGAGGACCCTTTTCGATCAGCGGTGAAGATTCAGGGAGCCATGCTCGGCAGACACGAGGAGGAGTTGTCCGCCGCCCGTCAGGCAGTTGAGACTTTAACCGCACAGGTGACGGGTTTGTCTTCTCGTCTTCAACAGCTTTACCAGGAACCACCTACGCTTTACGGCCGACATTCACCTTCTGAGCCGCGGGTTAACAACCCCCCCTGCTATGCCGGTGAGCCCACTGAATGCAGAGCGTTTTTGACTCAATGTGAGGTTGTATTTTCTCTCCAGCCCCAGACTTATGCGGGGGATTCCGCCCGGATCGCCTTTGTACTTTCGCTTCTCACGGGGCGTGCTCGCGAATGGGGAACGTCCGCCTGGGTGGCACAGACACCTTGTTGTGGCCGTTTCGAGCTCTTCAAGGAGGAGATGATCAAGATATTCGATCGATCCGTCTTCGGACGTGAGGCTTCGCGCCTTCTTGCTGTACTTCATCAGGGCAGAAGGTCTGTCGCTGACTTCGCCATTGAGTTCCGGACTCTGGCGACTACGTGCGAGTGGAATGAACCTGCTCTGGTCGCTCGTTTTCTGGAGGGACTGAATACGGACCTTAAAGAGGAGATTTATGCGCGTGGACCACCGGCACAGCTGGATCAGCTCATTGAGCTGGGCATTCGATTGGACAAGTGCTTCGAGCAGCGGAGACGGGTTCGCGCTTCCAATACTAGACCACTAGAGACTTTTACACCTGCTGTGGTATCTTCTTCTCTCCAGGCTGATCCTGAACCTATGCAGCTGGGAGGGGTTCGCATTTCTGCGGAGGAACGACAACGGCGGATTCAGAACCGCCTCTGCCTTTATTGCGGCACGGCTGGACATTTTGCCTCCTCGTGCCAGTTAAAAGCCAGAGCTCGCCAGTAGATGGAGGAGTACTGGCGAGCGCTACTGTCATCCCCTCTACACCCAGGTCACGTACTACTGTCTCTGCTGTTCTCCGATGGGCTGGTTTTTCGGTTACTAGTTCTGCACTCATTGATTCGGGGGCAGAGGGCAATTTTATTGACGAGAGATGGGCTAGCGAACAAGGCATCCCCCTGCTGGACTTGAAGGACACCACCACCGTCTTTGCCCTCGATGGGAGGGTACTAGCTTCAGTTCACCGCATCACCTGCCCGGTGAGCCTTACGGTCTCAGGGAATCACAGAGAGACTATTTCTTTTTTTGTTTTCCAGTCTCCTAATACCCCCGTTGTTCTTGGGCATCCCTGGCTTACCCAGCACAATCCTCAGATTGACTGGGTTAAGGGTTCTATTCTCTCATGGAATTTACCGTGTCATGTCAATTGTTTGGTGTCTGCCATCCCTGCTGTTTCTTCTGTGTCTGTGTTTCAGGAGGAGCCTGGTGATTTGTCAGGAGTTCCGGGGGAGTACCACGATCTGCGGGCGGTCTTCAGTCGTTCCCGGGCCAGCTCCTTGCCGCCTCATCGTCCCTACGACTGTAGTATTGAGCTTTTTCGGGTACCATGCCTCCCCGTGGTCGCTTATACTCCCTTTCGGCGCCCGAGCGGGAGGCTCTTGAGAAATACCTCACAGAGTCCCTCGCCGCGGGAATTATTGTTCCGTCCTCCTCTCCTGCCGGTGCTGGGTTCTTCTTTGTGAAGAAGAAGGATGGGTCCTTGCGTCCTTGTATCGATTACCGGGGGCTGAACGGCATGACGGTCAAGAATCGCTATCCCTTGCCTCTCATGTCGTCAGCCTTCGAGATCTTACAGGGCGCAAGGGTCTTCACAAAGCTAGACCTATTTGGTACGCATCAAGGAGGGAGACGAGTGGAAGACCGCGTTTAACACCCCTGTCGGCCACTTTGAATACCGGGTCTTACCTTTCGGGCTGGTCAACGCTCCCGCGGTTTTTCAGGCCTTAGTCAATGACGTCTTGCGAGATATGCTTAACGTTTTTGTGTTTGTGTATTTGGACGACACTCTTATCTTCTCACCTTCTCTCCAGGTACACGTACAGCATGTCCGCCGAGTTTTGCAGCGTTTGCTTGAGAACCGTCTGTTTGTCAAGGGGGAGAAGTGCATGTTTCATGCCCAGTCGGTCACGTTTCTCGGTTCGGTAGTTTCGGCGGAGGGGATCAGTATGGACCCTGACAAGGTTCGTTCTGTCATTGATTGGCCCACTCCAGATTCTCGTGTCGCCCTTCAGCGGTTTCTGGGGTTTGCCAATTTTTACCGTCGCTTTATCCGTAACTTTAGCCAGGTCGCCGCTCCGCTTACTAGTCTCACCTCGTCCAAGACTCGATTTACTTGGTCTGAGGCTGCGCAGGCTGCGTTCGATCGGCTCAAGGGGTTATTTACCTCCGCACCTATCCTTATTACCCCCGATCCTGAGAGACAATTTATCGTTGAGGTTGATGCCTCCGACATCGGGGTAGGAGCTATCTTGTCGCAACGCTCTTCTCTTGACGAAAAGGTTCATCCGTGCGCATTCTATTCCCATCGCCTTTCGCCCGCTGAGCGCAACTACGACGTCGGTAACCGAGAACTTTTGGCGATCCGTCTGGCACTCGGTGAATGGCGACACTGGCTTGAAGGAGCCAGTGTGCCATTTATCGTCTGGACGGATCATCAAAATCTGGAATACATCCGCTCTGCTAAGAGACTTAATGCTCGTCAGGCTCGGTGGGCGCTTTTCTTCGGCCGCATTGAGTTCTCCATCTCATTTAGACCCGGCTCTAAGAATCTCAAGCCAGACGCTCTCTCACGTCAGTTCGGCTCGTCAGGAGATCCCTCGACCAACGAGAGAATCTTATCTCAGCATCGTGTGGTCGGGGCGGTCACCTGGGGAGTGGAACAGGTTGTGAAGAAAGCCCTTTTTCGCGTCACTAAGCCCCCTCGCGCTCCTGAGGGAACGTTATTCGTTCCTGAGGTCGTTCGCTCGGCAGTTCTTCGCTGGGGTCACTCGTCCAAATTGGTGGCACACCGGGAGTTAGGGGTACTCTGGCCGCTATTCGTCAACGCTTTTGGTGGCCTACTAGAGAGCGCGACATTCGGCGCTTTGTTGCTGCTTGTCATGTCTGTGCCCAGACTAAGTCCAGTAACACTCCACCGGCAGGGCTTCTTAGACCTCTCCCCATTCCATCACGTCCGTGGTCTCACATTGCGTTGGATTTTGTGAACGGTCTTCCGTGTTCAGCCGGGAATACTGTCGTCCTCACCGCTGTGGACCGTTTTTCGAAGGCCGCTCATTTCATCCCTCTCCCTAAATTACCATCCGCCCGTGAGACCGCTCAAGTTATGGTAGATCACGTGTTCAAGATCCACGGTCTTCCTTTGGACATTGTGTCGGACAGAGGTCCTCAATTCGCCTCTCAGTTCTGGAGGGAATTCTGTCTTCAGATAGGGGCATCCCCCAGTCTGTCGTCAGGATTCCATCCACAGACCAATGGGCAAGCCGAAAGGACCAATCAGATCCTTGGTCGCATGTTACGTAGCTTATCCTCGCGGACCCCTGCGTCGTGGTGCGACCAACTGTCCTGGGCCGAGTATGCCCATAATTCTCTGCCTTCGTCCGCCACCGGGTTATCCCCGTTTGAGTGTTGTCTTGGTCACCAACCACCTCTTTTTACATCTCAGGAGTCCCAGGCCTCCGTTCCCTCCGTTGAGGCATTTATTCAGAGATGTAAACGTACCTGGAGAGGGGTGAGATCTGCGTTATGTCGTACCAGAACACGTACACGTCGAGCCGCTAATCGTCACCGGGTTCGGGCTCCTAGGTATGTTTGCGGTCAGAAGGTGTGGCTTTCCACCCGTAATTTACCTATTCAGGAGGGTTCTCGCAAGCTGAGGCCCCGCTTCATTGGGCCCTTTACTATTGTAAAGGTTCTCAGTCCGGTTGCGATTAAACTCCGATTGTCCCGTCAGTTGCGCCGTATCCACCCCGTCTTTCACGTATCCTGCGTCAAACCAGTTATTCGCGCTCCCACCCGCCCCCTCCCTCCTCCTCCTATTGACGAGGTCGCTTCTGTTTACAGAGTCCGTAGGCTTCTTGACGTCCGCCCTCGTGGGTGCGGTCACCAGTTTTTGGTGGATTGGGAGGGGTACGGTCCTGAGGAGAGGCGTTGGATTCCGGCCCGGGACGTCCTGGACCGCTCCCTGATCGAGGATTTCTACCGTTCTCGCCAGGCTTCTTCCTCTGGAGCGCCTGGGGGCGCTCGTTGAGGGAGGGGTACTGTCATGAGCTGGGTTTGCTTCTCTGTCTCTCTCACACGCACACACACACACACACACACACACACACACACACACACACACACACACACACACACACACACACACACACACACACACACACACACACACACACACACACACACACAGGTTTTCACATACATACACACACACATACACACATTATTACACACACACTCTCAGGCTCGCTCATGCGCTCTTGCCTTCATCTCCACCTGTTCGTTATCATCATCAGTGTTCGCGCTGCTTTGCGGTGTCACCTGTTCCCACTCTGTCTAATCAGTTACTCTATTTCTAGGGGTTGCGCTTACTGTTCTCTGTCGGATTATTGTATGTGTCGTGCTGACACGTTTATTTCGCCATTCAGGTTATTTTACTCTTGGTGCTCTTACCTTGTCTTGTTTGCCTTGTATTGCTGTGCTCGCCTAGTCATCCCGGTTATCCATTGCTGCTTCCAGTGAGTCCAGCCCCACAAACTCTCTTCAGGACGGGAGTCCTCTGCACCGGACCTTTTTCCGTTGTGTTATTGTTTGACCCAGCTCTGTGTCGTTGTACGACAGACTGCCTTATTTTGTGTCTTCATTAAAGACTGTTTCTAATGGACTGCCTTTGCTCTTGGATCCTTTTTGAACACCCTGACAGTTATTATGTGTCTTACTTTGAAGCTGATCAGGATGACACAATGATGCACTCCTGTGGTCATTTTCAATTGCAAAATTAGATTGAGGAAGTAAATATTAGAGGAAGATGAAAGTTAGCATGAGTGGATGCTGTTATTGAATAAGCACCGCACTCATGAGCTTGAACCTGTAGATCTTTCTCAGCTCATTAGGTATTATTTCACTTTGTGGACAGTTTTAATATACAGTAGACAACCATGGGGGACAGGCTCCCCAAAATGGGAAATAACTAATAATACGAGTCATATACTCATTAAGTGTTTTACTAGTCATTGGAAATAATCCTCATGCTCATTGATGCCTGTATTGTATTGTTATTTGGTGATGTGAAAACTGAAAATTAGACAATGAAACACACTCAATTATGTTCTGTACATGGGGCCCAGAAAACCTAGCAATGCCACGGAAAAAATAATTATAGGACAGAAAGGCAAATACATAAAAACAAGAGTGAACATCAGTAGAAGGTGGAAAAAATCAAATGACCAAGAAAATGACTTTTTAGAGAAAGTTTCTTATTTTTTATCTGGACAGGAAAAGTGGATTACTTACTGTGTATACCACGATGTATCAGTGTATCAATGTAATTTACATTTACAGATAGTAATGTTGATCCATGGCAGTGCTGCACTATTATTATGCCATTGTTGTATCCGTACTAAAGCTGAAGAACTACTAAATGCCCCTTCAATGATGCGTCTGCCATTATATGTCTGGTCCATCTTACGTTAACTGTCTAGAAGCTGTTTGCTCAGCAAAGACTGTTTTTTATTCAGGGTTGACTCAATACGTACCAAGGTACATTCCACATTGCTTCTAAATGTGCACTTGCAAAGTTTCCTAAGCTCTTCCCTGCCATTTTGAAGTGCACTCCACTTTGAAAGGTTGCTGCCTCAGAGGTTGTATTTGTTGACCGCATACATCATTGAGATTGTCTCATTTGAGAAAAGCAACCATTATACACTTGACTGTTATTCCCCATGCAGTGTAATCACTGTAATTTCATTCTTACTTTGCAATGCAATGATTACTTTTCTAAATCATACATAGGGCTGACAGTTCCAACCTCTGCAGGGCGCAACCATTGAAACGAGACACAGCACGTATGTACACTTCAAGCAGCTCCATATATAACACTGCAACACGATTGTGACACCACAGCAGATCATACTTAACTTACCCCAACCCCACACAACTGCGTGATACTTGTTAAGATGACTATTTTTAATGAATTATATGGTCACTATTTCATTTGTATTTATTTATTTTTACAGTGTCCCTAAAAGCCTGCATTTACATTTCAGTTTTTGGCGTATTTGATGCGTTTATTCAAAGTGACTTGGATGGTATTCAAGGTAAACATTTACCATTTTGCAGTACTTGCTTTCCTTGGGCCTCAGACCTATGATCTTGGCATTGCTATTACCATACTCTAAATAATTAATTTGGAAAAATGTGTAAATAAATTTGATCAAGGGGTGCCAAACTCGCCTTGGTTCTGCAGAGTTTGGTTTCAACCCTGCTCTAAAAAATTACATGTAGTTTTCAAATAATGAAGGGCTTGATTATCAGGTACATTTAATTACAATTCAAGGTCAATTCTGCAGACTGTGGCCCTCCAGGTCTTCTCTAGTCTACCCAAAACTAAGGACCCATATTATAAATGGTCAGCTGTGTCCGGGTCCCAATCTATTATTTTGGGTACCTTGGGTATTTCTCTCAGTCTTCTTTTGTGTCTCATTTGATTGAGTGGACCAGACGTTAAGGCGAGTGGCACCCTGGCCCTTATGTGGACATTTTTTTTTTTTTTTTTTTAAACCAATGTTTTGACAAAAAGGATAGATTATCCAAGGTCAGTTACAGGAAAGAAGACTACTAATGTTACATTACACAATAATCAAAGTTTTTGTTAATTAACTTGTTAAAAGCAATTAACTGTGGAATATGTGCTGGTCAAATCAAAAATGGACAGGGTCCAGGTGCAGCTTTCAAACAATAGACTGTCCTGGTCGACTCCTAGTTCTGCATGAGTCTGTGTCCACATTCAAATAACAGATACAGATCCATGTCTGTTCCGTGTAGAACATTTCTGGGTCTCTTTCAGTTTGGGCATGCATTTTTGGGCCTGTGAAGAACTCTATATCCAGGAATTGAGTTTGGCATCCATGGCTTAGGGTGCTCCAATCAAACCCATTGCACGGGTTCAGCCAGGAGTAGGCACTTCTGCATCGTAGGCATTGAGTTTAATCCAGATTCAGCTCTTCTGGCTTGTTTAAATTTTGGTGCCCAGGACACTGTGAGTCCAGAGACTATAGTCTACAGCTACAGGTGGAGAGGAGAGAGAGACATAGAGCCAATCAAGTGTATGCGCTCACCACACACCAGCTACAGGTGGAGAGGAGAGAGAGTCATAGAGCCAATCAAGTGTATGCGCTCACCACACACCAGCTACAGGTGGAGAGGAGAGAGCCGCTCACCACACACCAGCTACAGATGGAGAGGAGAGAGAGAGTCATAAACACAATCAAGTGGATGGGGATTATTAGGAGGCCATGATTGACAAGGGCCAGTGGTGGGAATTTGGCCAGGACACCGGGGTTACACCCCTACTCTTTATGAGAAGTGCCATGGGATTTTTAATTACCACAGAGAGTCAGGACCTCGGCTTAACGTCTCATCCGAAAGATGGTGCTTTTGACAGTATAGTGTCCCCGTCACTACACTGGGGTGTTAGGACCCACACAGACTGCAGGGTGAGCACCCCCTGCTGGCCTCACTAACACCTCTTCCAACAGCAACCTAGTTTTCCCAGGAGGTCTCCCATCCAGGTACTGACCAGCTCAGCCCTGCTTAGCTTCAGTGGGTAACCAGTCTTGGGCTGCAGGGTGATATGGCTGTAGTTATGAGGCAATGACTTTGCAGGCAGCGCTTTTGCACAAAGGCACTGAAACTGAAATCATGAAACTGATTTCGGACAGGCTTCTGAGGCAGCGTAACGGTTCAATGATCTATAACAAAATAGAACGAGTTTTGGTGATAACTAAATGAATATTTAGTTACTATAATACTAATTTCTCACTAGAAATAACATCAAAAGTCCAAAAAGTTCAGAAATATACATTTACACACAAACTAATCACCAAACGCAACTTTCAGATGCCATCTTTATTTTTTAGCTCAACCGTCAGGGGATGGAACGCACAGGATTGTGGGATATCAAAGGCAGCGAAGGATACAGCTATGCTGCCTTCAAAAATCGATCAGATGAAGGTATCTCATGAGACAGGAAGTGTAGCTAGCTTTTGAATTCGGACGTGCTTTGATCCTTCCTGCCTTGGAATGCTGAAGGCAGCATTATTTTCAGTTTTCGGATGCAGCCATACACTCACAGACCACTTTATTAGGTTCACCTGTTCACTTTATTAGGTTAAATGCTCGTTGAGGCAAAAAATCTAATCAGCCAATCACATGGCGGGAACTCAATGCAATTAGGCACGCAGACAAGATGATCTGCTGAAGTTCAAACCAAGCATCAGAATGGGGGAGAAAGGTGGTTTAAGTGACTTTGAACGTTACATGGTTGTTGGTGCCAGACAGGCTGCTCTGGGTATTTGTGAAACTCCTGATGTAATGGGATTTCACATTTTTGCACATTACATGACAACCATTTCTAGGATTTACAACAAAATGTCCAAAAAAGAGAAAATATTCAGTGAGCAGCAGTTCTGTGGGTGAACATGCCTTGCTAGTGCTGGTGGTCAGAGGTGAATGGCCAGACTGGTTTGAGTTGATAGAAAGGCAACAGTAACTCAAATAACCACTCGTTACAACCGAGATTTTCAGAAAAGCATCTCAGAATGCACAACATGGCGACCCTTGAAGCAGATGAGCTACAGCAGCAGAAGACCACACCAGGTGTCACTCCTTTAGCTAAGTAAAGGAAACAGGCTTTAATTCACACGGGGTCACCAAAGCAGGTTGTGTTTCTCGAAAGCCTCATAAGTTCCATTGAGCTCAATTGGTAATGACAGGAACTTGCGACCATAGTGCTTTTTGGGATATAGTCTTGTATAAGCTGGCCAAATACACACTGGAAAAGGAGATCAGAGTGGCAAAGAGGAATTATTCTGGCAAGCTAAGGAACAAATGATCTTCCAGTCATTCTGCTTCAGTATGGAAATGTTTGAAAGACATTACGAATTACAAGACACTATCCCCCAGCACTATGGAGAATCAACAACTGGCAGACGATTTTAATGACTTTTACTGTAGATTTGGTAAAACACCCCACACCCGCCCTGAACACTTCTCCACACAACCATTAACACCTCCAGCAACACCCCTCTCTGAACACCTCTCCACACAACCATTAACACCTCTAGCAACCCCCCTCTCCCCCACACTGAAAATAAGTGAAGATGACGTGCGTCAGGTCTTCAGAGAGAACAAAAGAGGGATAGCACCAGGACCAGACAGTGTGTCAGCAGCCTGCCTTAAAACCTGTGCTGACCAGCTGGCCCCCATCTTCACAAATATCGTCAACAGATCACTGGAGCTGTGATAACTGGATAGCTGGCTAATCAGAGCACACCGCGCTTTTCAGAACAATGAGCTTTGCAAAAATCAATGCTTTTCAGAAAGGCGTGGCAGAGAGGAGTAACAATAATGTACGGCACATGGAAAATAATGTGATTTTAGAACCTTAAGCTGGCTGCACACTAGACGATTTTCAAATCTTAACCGATTTTAAAGCCATAGGAGACCACATACATGAAGATAGTTCAACCGATTTTTTGCCTTATAATCCTCTGAAAGCACACACTAGATGATTCAAGCAGACCGCGAGACCGCACACTTGAAGATTGTAGGAACGATTTCACAGTGGCATGTGATCTCACATAGACTCGCGAGATCAAACGTGACTAGAGAAGAAAAACAAATAGGACAATCCCATTGTCAGCTGGCTCTCCTGGCGTGCATTCTGCTTCACAGTGAAAAACTAAGTATGCAAAAGAATATGGGTGATGTTCTCTGCTTTCACAGCATGTTTGTGGCTGCCAGGTTTCAGCTATAGAAAGACGCAACATCCGGTGAGTGACGCTTGCTCACTCTCATTGGCTATCGCGGGCATCACGTCAGAGGCTGCCCGATCAAAAAAAAAGGGCACTGAACCCCCAACTGCTCCCCGGGTGCCACAGCATAAATGACTGCCCACTGCTCCGGGTGTGTGTTCATGGTGTGTGTGCATTTGGAGGGGTTAAATGCAGAGCACAAATTCTGAGTATGGGTCACCATACTTGGTCCTATGTCACATAGGTCCTATGTGCTGCGGCACCTGGGGAGCAGTTGGGGGTTTGGTGCCCTAATCAAGGGCACCTCAGTCGTGGTATTGAGGGTGGAGAGAGCGCTGTACATTCACTCCCCCCACCTACAATTCATGCCGGCCAAAGACTCGAACTCTCAACCTTTTGATTACAAGTCCAACTTTCTAACCATTAAGCCATGACTTCCCCAAGAGTCGTACATATCTAACATGTTTGATATTTACGATTTGAGTTCGGTGACGCTCCGTCTCGATCAGGAGCAGATAAATAATCGTAATGACACCACACAAAAGAGGATTTTTGAACAAAAAAATTGCTTGCAACAAGCCGCGAATCGGGCCACCCAATGATCGGGGATGCAAATCAGGCTTAAAATCGGGCTTCAAATCCTCTAGTGTGCGGCCAGCCTTAAACCTCAAAAACACATTGCATTACACCAAATACAAAAAAATAATGCTGTTTTTTATAGCATCATCATATGACCCCTTTAATAGCAAATGAAATGATCAAGTACGCTGGCCAAACATTTTACAAAATACATCTTCAAAATCTTCCTGAAGTTATGTTATGCTCTAGCTTTTGAAATGCTGCCTCTTTCCTGAAACTTGGTATTGTGGTACTGTGAATATTGTTGGTACCTCTATGATAAACTCTATGATAAATTACTGGTGGTGTCCTTTATTTGTACACTGGATTAGATAAAAGTGTCTGTTCAATTATTCAATGTAAGTGTAATGTATATTGATAACTGAACTGAGCTTTTTAATGCCATTTCCCTCCCCAAATGTTACTTAAATGAGTGACATGTTAAGAGCAGGCTAGTTAAAAAGGTAAAGGTTGTGCAAAAGAATAATCAGATGTTCTCATTCTCTCCTACTCTTTTGGCTTTATTCAGGCTGGCTGGAGGGGGAGGCCTACCATCAAGCCCAAAACTAGGCTATGGAACCGGTAGTGATCGAGGGCCAGGTGGTGACTTCGGCATTCAAGCAAGTGGAACCCCTTACAAAAAGCTAGCCCATGATGGACCTAGACATTCCCAGACTTCTTCTACACATCAATCTCAAATTCAAAGTTCATCAGGGGGCATGGGACCCACCCAAAGCCCTGGACAACATGCCTCCAGACGCAACCTCCAGGTGGACTTCAGCAGCAGCAGTGGTCGAACAGGCTGGTCACCGTCAGTGTCTCCCGATAGAGCCAGTGCTCCAACTTCACCATACTCAGTACCCCAGATTGCACCGATGCCTAGCAGTAAGCTCTGTCCAGTTTGCAATACTACAGAGCTGACAAATGTTGATGGGTCACCAAACTTCAACAAGTGTACACAGTGCCACACTACAGCGTGCAACCAGTGCGGCTTCAACCCCAACCCACACCTTGCAGGGGTAAGAATTTTGAATAATTTGGGATTCCTACTATATACTTGTTTATTCTTATTTATTATGTTTTAGTTTATGAAGATTATCTTCTAAGACTCTTTTAGTTTAGCATGTGTGTTTTTTGTGGTATCCTCCTTTATTATGTTTTTCATGCAAATCATTGTCAATGACACTTAAATAAATACAATATGCAAAATAACTTAAATATTAGATGGCGAATGACATAGATGGATAAATCTGAGTTTGAGGTGTTGAGCTGTTTGATCGTCATAAGTCTGTAAGAAGTGCCTCACAAGTCAATCGTAGCTGTGGGAGATGCAGTTGGAAGCATTAGATGAAACTTCACCTAAATATCCAACTAAATTCACTGATATAATGCAAAAGGTCTGCACTGTGAGAAGGTAGTGAAAATTCAGTATTTATTTGGACTCGAAATAGTAAATTTAAACATTGTGTATTCACTGTAATTCTTAGACATTTAATCTGTCCTTGGTCAATTTTATTTTTCAAAAACCAAATTTGGAAATAAAAAGTGATTCCAAGAGTTTAAATTGAGAGTATATCTGTTGCTGAGTAATGCACTAATATGTGTTTCTTCAACAGGTCAATGAGTGGCTCTGTTTAAACTGCCAGATGCAGCGGGCTTTGGGAATTGACATGACTACACCACGTTCCATGAGTCAGCAGCAGATACATTCTCCTTCTCATCAACCTAAGGCTGACCCCATACGCAAGATCCAACCTTCAGCTCAACCCAAGCCACAGCTACAAACGCATATACAGACACAGACGAAAATTCATCCTCAGCCTCAGCCTCAAACCCAAGCTTTCCAGAGACAGATGGGTCCTACTGGACCTAACCAGACTGGACTTCACAGTGGGCCACACACTGGTCTCCATACACAAAAAGAACAACCACAAGCAGTACATACACAATCAGGTTCCCAATCAGGGTTCCAGAATACCCAGAGACAGCGAGGTGAGGTATTGGGACCAAAAAGTCCCGAAAGGGTGGCCCAAACAGTCCGGATTCCTCATCCAGGGGCAGTGCCTTTACCTGGCTTAGCAAAGGCACAATCACAGTCTGATCTGGGGCGCAGCACTCCAGTACGGTTTGGAGGTCAACCTGATAAGATCCGAAGTGCTGGAAGCTCCCCGGCTCATCGCCCACCATCGCATAAGGCTCCTCAAGATGGTTTAACTAAGCTGTTTGGTTTTGGGGCATCTCTTCTAAATCAGGCAAGCACCCTTATTTCTGTTGATCCTCTTCCTGGATCCTCACCGCACCCCTCACCTGCCCGTAACCAGAGTGCCCAGGGGACAAAGGTGATCTTTAGTGATGCTAATACTGGAGCTAGTGCTAAAGCTACAACAGGGCCACCCGGCACTGCCAAAACAGGCCCAGGCGAAGTGACATTCCCCAAAGGTCCTGGAGCCCCTCTCCAAAAACAGCCTCTGCAGCAGCAGTCACCAGTGCACCCTCAAAAAGGACCAAAACAACAGCAGTCACTGGCACACCATCAAACACCACTAAAGCAGCCTCCACCTCAGCTAGTTAGTCAGAAACCAGACGTGACCTGCCCACTATGCAAGACTGCGTTCAATGTTGGAACAACAGAACCACCAAACTACAGGTCTTGCACCCAGTGTCATACAGAGGTGTGCAATCTTTGTGGTTTCAATCCCACACCACATCTGGTGGAGGTAAGGAGCTGCACAGATCTTACTAGTATACTGAATGTAATGAACTGACTATTCCTATTCCTTTTTTTCTTCTCTCTGAGACAAACCTATTTCCTCTCTTAAATCTCACTTAACTCCTTGTTTTTTTTTCATTTTGATGAAAACAAAAGGTGCCAACCAAATTATTTTCAGAAAAAAATATCATAAATACATTTCATTCCACCTCTTTATGTATTAAATATGGGCAGAACGCTCTTTTCCTTTCTGCTGGCTGTAATGTGTGTGGTGGGAATCATATGTGATGTGTTCTGTGTTCACAGAGAGAGGCCCAGACTTATGCATGGCTGTTGTTCTCTGATTTTGAAGCACTTTCCAAAGCGCTGCAGATTTACAAGCTGCTATTGATAATGCATGTGTCATGTTCTTGTGTTATGATGTGAGATAGCCGGCTATAATCAGTTTGTCTAGATGACCTATCATGTGTCCAGATGAGCAAGTGAAAGGATGTGGATATCAGACCTAACAGTATGTGCATGTGTGTGCAATGCTGGATTTAGTCATCTAGGCAGCTACCCAGGGTGGCACTCAGGATGCTAGTTTGTGCAATCAGGTTTACCCATAATTTACACCCATTTACATGTCATGTTATTTTACCATGTGGGTCAGTTAACTTTGTCAGAGTGGGCCCCCCATTTCTAGTTCATGAACTAGACTGGCTACCAGGGGTGGATTTGGTAAATTGGGGGCCCCAGGCAAATATAGGAATGAGGCCCTATACATTTGCACACATTTACCTATAGATCAACCTTGAGGTTATTTTTTCTTGTGATGCTTGCTGCTGCTCAATGGTGCCCCATAGTTGAGTCCAATGTTTCTACATTTTTCATGTACATTTACATTTATTCATTTCATAGTTACTTTTATTCTTTCATGTTATAGACCGAGAAATAGCAATTGATTTACTGTTAAGATAAAAGTAAAAAATAATAATAAATGATTAACCTCACATTTGAACTGAATATTTATAGGGTGGATTTTCGCATTGGTCTGAACAAAAACTGTAGACTGGATTATTGAAAATGCACATTCATTCTCTGACGTGCTTTTGGAACGTCATAAATATAGCGTTTCCTCAGTAACGGCTGTTAACAAAGCAGCGCTCAGCTCATAAATGATACTTTATCGGGTAAAATGAAAATGCTATCCAAACTTTTCACAATACAATCGGTTCTCTTCAGAGGTTCATTCTTATAAAAACTTGAATTAAAAATATGGCCTATATTGACGAGGAAAGTCCACTGATGAGTTACCAGCGTAAGCCTACATTTAACTTTAGTCATTTTAACTTAGGGCTGTTAATCGATTAAAATATTTAATTGCAATTACTCGCACGATTATCATGAGTTAACTCGCGAATAATCGCAACTTAATCGCACATTTTATCTGTTCTAAATGTACCTTAATTTAATACTTTTCAAGATTTTAATACTCTAATCAACATGGGCATGTACAAATATGGATGCTTTATGCAATACATGTTTATTATTATTAGTGAAACCATAGTTAACATAGAGCATGAAAAGTAGACATGTTTCTAAGGTCATAGATGTTTTTCAAAGAACGTGTTCATGTCTATTAGACACATGAAAAAGAACATAGAAATACCAGGTTCCTATTACTTCTCTTTATTTGCGCTGAGCAATTTACTGACACAGGCCTGTTTAAATTTGCGCACGACAAGGTAGCTCACTTCTGAACATGCAAAATGTACATTTATTATGTATTATTACATTTGTTTGCCTCTCTGTGCCACATACTGTAGCCTATTTTGATGCAGCTAAATTCTCAATAAAACAGTTTTCATTGATATATTTTATTGTTTCTGTTGTCAGACAGATGGGATGAATATGAAATAATGACTGAAACGTGAACCATTAAGACTACATAACAAGTTCTCCCTTCCGAAATGTTAATCTGCACAAAATCCTGATTTATAATCGTGCCGTCGTCCGATAAAATCAAATAGGCTTCACATAAGATAAAGACAATTGCTGTGCTGTGATTTCGGCTATACTTGCATGTAAAATTAGAGAAGCAATGTTTTAACTGAAAGCGCTGCTCCTTTCAGCCGCTAATGTCAAGAGGTGTGCGCATGCTGAACAGAGCAGATGCAGAGAGAGAGAGAGAGCTAGAGAGAGAGAGAGAGAGAGAGAGAGAGAGAGAGAGAGAGAGAGAGAGAGGTGTGTGTTTCCCGCACGCTGGGAAAGAGAGACCTTGCGCTCGTGCGGCCGTCAGCTTCAGATGCGTAATATTTTCATTTGCTACCAGCAGGATGTACAAGAAGCATGTTCAACTCGGACACGCAGACGGTTGTCTTGGTAATAAACGTTCGCGTGTCCGTGCCTAATGCGCATCTCGTAAATGAAAAGTATTTTATGGGGCCCTTGGCTTTTGGGAGCCCAAGGCAATCACCTACCTTTGCCTAAAGGGTAAGTCCACCCCTGCTGGCTACTGCTCTGTGAAGCCAGAAGTATGGAAAGTGGGGGAACAAAAATTACATTACATATTAATAAACTGTTCATATACACTCATTTTATTATTAAATTATTATCATTAAGAAGCTTTTTTACATTTATTACATTAGGCTTCCTACACATTTTCCATTTCAAAATGTCATACTTTTCCCGACTCAAATTTCCAAACCTTTCAGTAGAGTTTCAGACCATATTTAACATGCATAGAGCATTATTTTCAACTTTGTATTTGGTATATAGTACAGTCATCTGAAAATATTTAAATTTTCTCTCTTTTTTTCCTTCTTGAAGTGACAACATACCCCTAAACAAACTAAAACAATCAAAAACAGGACTTTTGCATGTACACAATGAACTTGTTTGTGCCCTCGAGAAACTATTCACATGCTTATAGAATTTTGCTTACACATTACAATGTCTAGTTTTATATAACCAATTTCATCAAAGCATCACCATTTTATTTTGCACAGACTATTTTGCCATCTTACTATGAATAAAACAAGAGCATGGATGCACATGAATTAACATATCTATTTGCTCAAAATGTAGTATCTCTAATATCCTTATATACTATTATAATGGCATAATGTTCAATTGAACACATCCTCTGCAGAGGCTGGGGTGAAGGGATGAGGCGAGGACTCACTGATGCAGGAGAATGGGCTTTATTTAAATAAAAAATGTAACAAAACAGCAACAAACAAAAACTACCCCGTATGGAAAAAATAAGACAGCTGGCAAACAGGCAGGGCAGGGCAGGGCAGGGCAGGATACCACCAGGGTAACATCAATGACAAACTGGCACAGGACTGCAAACACAAGGAGATTATAAAGGGAGCAAATGAGGAGGGAAACGAGATAAACACAGGTGGGGCAAATTAACCAATAATCAGGAAACAAGATGGTTGGGGTCAAGACAATTGACATGAGAGCACATGACACACAAAAAAACTAAGACAAAAGCCATGTGCTCAAACAAAACAAAAACACAAGCACATGGCCAGCAAACAAATCACCAGCCATGTGCAGAACAGGACACGAACACGCAGCTGATGAGAAAACTCATAAGTCACGTGTTCACAC
>JAPDDN010000459.1:42500-102522 GCA_027422405.1 Ptychobarbus kaznakovi
AATAATTATAATCATAATTGTTCATTACATTTATATAGTGCTTTTCTAAGCAGAAGTGCTTAAGTATTGGACTTGAACTTCTCTGTTGTCTTGCAGAAGAAAGAATGGCTCTGTCTGAATTGTCAGACACAGAGACTGATGTCTGGTGGACTTGACCCTCTTCCAGTTCTACCTTCATCACCCAGCCGTCAACCAACGGGTTCACCTCGGCATCAACAACTTTCCAGCAAACAGCAGCAAGGGCTTCAGACAATGTTATCACAGCAGAAACCTCCTGTATCTCAACAGAATGGTTTCTCTTCCCCCATAGCCAGACCAGTGAGTGATATAAAAACTTTTACACAGCCTGCTACAGCTACAACAGCTCCTGTGTCTACCATTACTGCATTTGTTGGTGAAGAAGAGAGGAAGGAAACACCCAAACTAGATAAAAGGCCTGGTTCTGGTGATAGAGACAATAAACCAACTCAAAAGAGAGAAACAATACAGATAATACAGACACCTCCTAAAGATGAAAAGAAAGAATTACAGAGTATTACCAAATACTATGAGGTAAGCCATCGGGTCATAGTAATTTACCAATCATTTTGAAAATTATAAATTTAAAAAAGGGCTGCAAGAAATATTTTTGATAAATTGTTAATCTTAAACATTTAAAAAATGTAATTAGCTTTCACAAAGAGGCCAACGTGAACATGCACATCTTTCCAATGCTTGTTGCATAGTATTATCAGGTTTTCAATAAACCAGGCAATTTTATTTACACATTAATAAAGAGAGGGCTCAGTTCACTAATTGATGGAGTATCACCATCCCAAGGAAGAAGAAGTCGTTTTTAAATTTAGTCAGCTGTCAGTGCTTGATTTTATGGTGTGAACTGTCTAAGTGTATCTTTTGTATTTATGTTTCTTTGGTCTCCTAGGAAAACAGCAAGACAAACAGCAACCATGATCTATCACGAAGTCCACAAAGTTTGAGTGATACTGGCTATTCCTCTGATGGAATCTCCAGTTCACATAGTGAAATTACTGGCCTTATCCAGGAGGAAGAGCTAAAAATGAGCGAGAGAGGTCTTATTGGGCACCATACACCACCAAGTCCATCTGAGCTGATGAAGTTGGAGAGCTCCATGCGACCCCTTCTCGAGTCAAAATTTTCATCTGAAGGGGAAAGAGCACAGGACAAGAAGCATGGAAAACAGCAACATGGTGACATGAGGAAACATCAGTCTCGATCAATATCAATTAGTCCAGAGGAATATGACTCAGATGAGGACTTTGAAGGCATTATGGAAGAGGAGGAAGATCCAACTGAGGAAGAACTTAAAACAATTGCTGCTTTGGGGGATAACAGTGGCCATGAAAAAATTAATTTAGAACCTGAAGAGATTACTGATGAGGAGTATATGAGAAGGCAAATTATGGAGATGAGTGCTGATGAGGAGAATGAGGATGAAGAAGAGGAAATGGAAGAAGAGGATGATGATGACGATGAAGGCTATGGCTACAAAAAGCTAAAAAAGGCTCAAAAGCATAGCAGTGATTCAGGAAAAGAAAAGCGCCGTCTCACTTATCACTCTAGTAGCTTTGAAGAGGATAGTAAAACAACTAGTGATGTATACAAAGGATCAGCTGAAGAGGACCTCATGGCCTCGCAAGGAGGCTTACGAAGATTTAAGACAATAGAATTGAACAACACTAACAGTTATAGTCGAGACATGGAGTTAAACAATGACAATGACCTGAGTCTCAACCGAGAGCCTGAGTTGGAGATGGAAAGCCTCACTGGTTCTCCAGAAGAACGGTCAAGAGGGGAATATTCCTCCACCCTCCCACCAACCACCTCTAGCTATACCTCAGGGACATCCCCTACTTCCATATCGTCCATGGAAGATGACAGTGACAGTAGTCCTAGTCGGAGGCAGCAGCTGGAGGAGGCAAAGCAGCAGAGGAAGGCCAGACATCGCTCCCATGGCCCTCTCCTTCCTACCATTGAGGATTCCTCAGAAGAAGATGAATTGAGGGAAGAAGAAGAACTTCTAAGGGAGCAGGAAAAGATGAGAGAAGTGGAGCAACAGAGAATCCGAAGCACTGTCCGGAAAACAAAACGTGACAAAGAAGAGCTAAGAGCACAAAGGCGTAGAGAACGATCTAAGACTCCTCCAAGCAATCTATCCCCCATTGAGGATGCTTCTCCAACAGAGGAGCTAAGACAGGCAGCCGAGATGGAAGAACTCCACCGGTCCTCTTGCTCAGAATACTCCCCTTCAGCTGACTCAGATGTAGAGGGCTATGAAATTTCATCAAAGCTGTACAAATCTGGTAGTGAGTACAACCTACCAACCTTTATGTCACTTTATTCTCCTACTGAAAAACCACAAACTACATCATCTACAGCTGCTATAACAACTTCCTCTAATGGAAAACAATTAAAAAGTGCAGAAGAAGTTTATGAAGAAATGATGAGGAAAGCAGAGATGTTGCAGAAACAACAAAAGCAGCAGACACAGCAGCAATCAGGCTCTGGTCTAATTTTACAACAGTACAGCACAACCACCTATAAAGAGCCAGACACTAGAAATAGACAAGATATTGAGGATGAATATGATTCTCCTGATCAAGATGATCTCCACTATGAGAATGAGGAGACAGTTGATATCTATGAAGAGATCCGCCAGACCTCACAAAACATTTCAAAACAACTTGACGACCAAATGGAGATGGATGTGTCCTTTTCAGAAAAGCAGTTACTAGATACAGGCTCAGCCTTTGCTAAGTTGCTGGAACAAAGCAACGCTTTACTGACTCCTGGCACAAGTCCCACCCAGCTCTCAGCACCAGTATCATTTTCTGAAACTGCGACAGGAGGACGGATACCTGATGTCAGAGTAACCCAACATTTTTCAAAAGATGGGCCCAAAGATAGACTTAGAAATCAAACTGGTAAAAATGGTATTACACCAACAGTTGCTGCCACAACTATTGCTGCTTATGGAGTGTATGCCAGGGACAATGTCACTGTCTCTCAAACTAGGGCCAGTCAAACAGTGTCCACCACACAACCTAACTTACATGGTCGGCAAACTACCACAACCACCGCTGGTGTTTCAAATGTGTCTCATAAAATAACTGCAATCACTCAAGCTTACAACCAAAGAGAAAATTCTGCAAGGAAAATGGCAATCAGCAAAGGAGTCCAAATGAGGGATAATTCAACATCTTCAGAAACTATCATTGAATCTGGCCCAAGTTCAATTAGGTGTTATACTTACCATGAAAGGAGTCCACCTCTTTCTCCCACTTCATCTCCTCTTCATAGTCCAACAATATCTCTATCTAGGAGAACAGCTGAGTTTTCAACTCAAACAGTTAGCCCTTCAATGTTAGCTTCTTCAGGGAATGCTTCTCACACCTCTTTGGTTATGGCACAGGGCACTCAGACTTCACATGGGGTTGTTTCACCCAGCCTTTTCAGACAGCATTCTTCTCAAGATACCTATTTTATTGTTAGAACCGAGGAGCTTGAGCCCACTAGTCCACTAAAGCCAGTTAAAGTTAACACAGCAACATCTCCTTTGTCTTCACCAACAAGATTTAGCCGCCAATCAACATTTGATGCCTACTCACCTCCTGTCAGCCCTCCTGATACTCCACCACATCATTTATCACCCCAACATGGTTTCTACAAGAACTATAGAGCTGAAAAATTAATGTCGGAACTAGCATGGTCCCCACTGGTAGCATGTATACACGTGGATCACTGTCAATGGAAAACATATCACTTTGTCGGATTTCGACAGTTCCTGGTACTTCAAGAATTGAGCAAGGACAACGGTTACAGAGTGGAAGTGTAGTAGATCTACGAACTGGAATAAAGCCAACACCAATTATTATGACTGACCAAGGAATGGACTTGACTTCCTTAGCTACAGAATCTCGAAAATATTCTAGGTCTGTTGAAGGAAGCCCAATTCGTCAATCCACAACTATTCAGCCCTTAATAATGAACTTGAATACACAGGAGCAGCTGCATGTTGTGACATCAACAGCAACAACTGTCAGTGTTACTGTAGCTGCATCTATGTTCATGTCCCAGCCTAAGCACCCTGTGCTGTATTGTGATCCTCTTGAAAACAGATTTGATTTGGGCAAAGACATGGGAACAGTAGTTTGCCTGGCACCAAATAAGCCACAACCAGTTGATACATCCTTACCAAAGATCGATGCTAACCTGGAAGACCTGAGTATCCAGCAGCAGCAGCTACTTAAACAGCAGCAGAAGCTTCAAGATCAACAACAACTTCTTGAGAATCAGATTCAACAACATCATCAGCTTCAACAACAACAAGCTGCCTCTTTTGCAAAGTTGAACTTGTCTAGCCAACTACCTATATTTAAAAAGGATATGCTTGTCACTCAAAAAATCACTGCCACAGAGGTTAATGTCATCTCACCGGGTATGACATCTGAGATTTATAGTGCTGGAGGTCTACTTGAGTTAAGGGGAAAGCAAGCAGAGACAAGTATCACGAATCTAACAAACATCAAGCCTCAAGTGATGATGGTCCAGATAGATGGCACTGCACAAGGAGCCACTAAAACACAACTAATCAAATCAGAGGAAGGCCAGGATGCAATGAATTTAACAGGGCAAATAAAATCTGAAAATCAAGTAACTTGTTGTGATATGGTATATAACTTGCCCTTTGGTGGCAGCTGTGTGGGTGGTCCATTCTCCCGGAAACCAGTCACAGATGAGACTTCTAAGCCATCATCAAGAGCACCTTCCTCACTACCACAGCTCTATCAACAACATAGTTTACGGCAAGATGGGCAGACCTACCAAGATTACACAATTAAATCATACACACTGCCTCTACATGGACGACTACCACCATCAATGTCTGAAACAAACCTTGCAGAGGCAGGGTTGTCATCATATTCAGCAAATCTTGATCCCCATTATCATGCCTCTGGGGAATTATTCACAGACACTGTAAAGGATGGCTATGATGGAGGGTACCTTGGAATGGGGCTTCAGTATGGCTCCTACACAGATCTTCGTCAGGGAGATGTTGCAGATCTTCCAATTAGAAGGTACAGCTCCCTGACAAACATCAGCTCAGATTATGGATATTTCTCAGGTGATTTTGCAGAATCTAATCTTGCCCAATACAGTGCTACAACTGCCAGGGAGATAAGTCGCATGTGTGCAGCCCTTAACTCCATAGATAGATATAGTAGTAACCCTGACATACTACAGCTGGGCACCGGGAGAAGTAGTGGTCCACCTAGTAGAATTAGTCTGCCCCAAAGTCACAGACATGGTTTCAAGTACAGCCCAGATGGAAAGCCTCTTTCCCATAGTCAAGCGCTAACTGATCTAATCAATGCAAGACAAGCCAGTCTCCGAGCTATGTATCCATCAGCTATTAGATCAGCTGATGGCATGATCTATTCAACTATAAACACACCAATTGCATCAACAGTTCCAATTACTACCCAGCCTGCACCTGTGCTACATCCTTTATTAAGAGGGGTATATAGACCTTATCCTACACCAAATATGACACCAATACCCTTGGCAAGCCTAACTAGACTGCCACTAGCTGCAAGGACTGGGCAGGCACCTTTCCAATGTTTTACACCTAATCCTCTCCCTGTTACAACATCTACAAACGTTTCTGAGTCTACAGCTATCACAACAGTCAAATATGCTCCATTGTACCTTGGGAAGTCTCCAGTAAGCCTAACAGTAGCTGGAATAGTAACACAAACAATTCAGCCTTCTTCTTTACCTGCTGGTCCTATCACATCAGCACCTATTTCAACACCAATGGCCATGGCAATGAGCCAACCTGATATCCAGTTGCAACCAATAAATCTATCTCAGCCCCACCTTCAGGCCAAGTCCACTGCCCAGCCTCCTATACAATACCAACTACCAGTGCAGGGTCATCCTATTGCTTCCAAAACACAGCCACCCCCATCACCTCAAGGAGGTAGAACCGCTGCTGCTGCTATCAGAAGTATTGCTCCAAACCAAGAAAAAGAAACAGAGGAAAGACTGCATCAACAGCAGGAACAGCATTTGCAGCTTGAGAGAGAAAGAGTGGAACTGGAAAAATTCCGACAGCTAAGGCTTCAGGAGGAGCTTGAGCGGGAGCGTGCAGAACTGAAGAGGCATAGAGAAAAAGAAGAGATGCTAGTGCAGCGAGAAATTCAGGAATTGCAGACTATAAAGCAACAAGTTTTGCAGCAACAACAAGCTGAGAGAGAAAGCCAGTTGGTCCTACAGAGAGAACAACTAGTTCAACAAAAACAGCAGCTTGACCAGATACAATCTTTGCAACAACAGTTACAGCACCAGCTTGAAGAACAAAAGAGACAAAAGACTGCCACAGTTATTGCTGCAGCCAGTACAAATACTCAAATCCTCAGTGATCAATCTAGCAGAATAATTCAGCAACAGGAATTGGCCTCTGATATGTTGTATAGTGATGTTCAGGTTTTCTTAAGACCACTACCAAATTCTACATCAGAGATATGCTTGAGAAATCGTGAAGATCAGACAGAAATCAGATCCATGCGTAAACAAAGATCAATGCCTCGACTGCAAGATGGAAATTATGGAGAAGTGACAATGTTTTCTTTGCCCCAAAGACTTGTAGACTGCAGTGTACAAACTGATGATGAAGATGGAGAGGAGAGGTACCTGGTATCAAGAAGACGACGGACTAGGCATAGTGTGGACTGCAGTGTTCAGACAGATGATGATGAAGACAAGGCAGAGTGGGAGCAGCCGGTTAGACGTAGACGTTCCCGTTACACAAGACATTCTGGTGAATCTGGTGTAGATCAAAAATCTGAAGCACCTCCTTTTACCACTTCAGCTGCTAAGACAGCATCTTCCAGCATTGCCATCCAGACAATTCGAGACTGTTCTTGCCAAACTGAGACAGAGCAGCTGGTAAGAGTATCTCCAAGCATACATGTCACCATGCCAGACCCCAACAAGGTTGAAATTGTCCACTATATTTCTGGTCCTGAGAGAACACAGAAGGGTCAAAGCTTAGCTTGCCAAACTGACCCTGAGACACAGTCTCAAAGCATAGTTATTCCACAGATTAGCATTGCTACCACTGTCAGTCCCACTAGTGTCCAGTTAGTTGGTTCTTCAGATCCACTCTCTACAGGTCAGCAGAGTGCTGTGAAGTTTGGGAGGCGGATACCTGATCCTTTGGAGTTTGGCTACCAGCAGCATCACCTGCATAATGAGTCTTTGTCCAGCTTGATCCGGCAACAACCTAAATCTCCACAGGTGCTGTATTCTCCTGTTTCTCCTCTTTCTTCTCCACAACACATCATAGAAACATCATTCTCTTCTAGTGAGAGGCTGAATAAAGCACATGTCACCCCGCAGCAGAAGTCCTGTATTGCTGAGTCATCACAGAGACATCAGGCCCTTCCCCGCCCAATGAAGAATATTCAGAGATCTATGTCAGACCCTAAGCCTCTCAGCCCAACTACAGATGAAAATACCAAGGCTAGGATTTCACTTTATCAACAGCAAGCCCTTCAGAGTCAGGTATGTGTAATTCAGTATGTCTTTGATTTTAAACTTGTGCTGGCTTGCTTCATAGGACAATATGAACTTGTTAGAACAGTATGACTTGGATTAGATCAGTACGACTCAGGTGGTGTTGTTTCCACAGTTTATATACTGTATTGCATATACAGACAGTTTAATTATTTCTTGACTATGAGGCTGCAATGTAATATGAAATACTCTGTCTGTGTTTGCAAGCCTGAGATGCTAAGAAGTGTCCAGTTTGTATATCATTTTATTCCCTTGTTTCAATTTAAATTGTGTTGTTGATTGTTTTAATGTTGTACAGTTTTTAGAAAGTACATTCAAAATGTTTTGTCACATGTCTTGTGAGGAATAAATAACTTTTTGTCTGCTTGTGTCATAGATTATTTCCCCTTGTTTTGAGAGAAATTGTATTGACTTGTCATATATATGGCCATCAAGGCAAGATAATATGCTTGGTCGGAATCACATCAATTTAGATAATAATCTTTATAAATGCATGCACTTACAGTTTTCTATAACAATAAACCAGTAGTCTGAGCAATGCTAGTAGGTATTTGTGGAACTCTAATATATAACATTGTGTTGTCCTCTGTATTTCATGGTCCTGGCTCTTTCACTCTTCCTGGACCCTGTGTCTCTGCAGCTGGCAGCCCTGCAGCAGAGCTCTCTCCTAAGGAAGGTGAAGAGGACATTGCCCAGCCCCCCACCAGAGGAGACTCACCTGCCCATGGTCACCCCTAACCTATCCCATATGTTCGTGCCCTCTCTGTCATCTCTGAAAAGGGGTTCTCGTTTAGCTGCAAAGGCCAGTCTACTTAAGGACTTGACCCATGAGCTGAAGGCTGTTGAACAGGAATCTACAAAGCTACGTAAGCAGCAGGCTGAGTTGGAGGAGGAGGAAAAGGAAATTGATGCCAAGCTTAGATACCTGGAGTTGGGCATCACACAGCGAAAAGAAACATTGACAAAGGACAGAGACAGGAGGGATCTAACATACCTGCGCTGCTTGGGTGATTCGCGAGACTATATGTCAGACTCTGAGCTCAACAATCTTCGCCTGACCGCTGCGGCCACATCCTTTGAGAGCAATCGGCTAATGACAAGACCTAGCATGGCACCACACAGCCAGTTTACCTGTGAGCTAAATACTGCTGCCCAGTATCCTCCCACATCATCTTTTATGTCGTACCAGTACCCCCAAAGTCTCCAAACGGCACCTACCCCACAGGCTTCTACACTGCAGAGCACAGGTTTCAACCAAACTCCCTATCCATCAGTAACTCAAGCTCAAGCTCTCCCCCAACCCACTCCCTTGCAGACTTATCCAACCCTATCTTACCAGGTCCAAGGGACATTTCCTTCCCAAGTCTTCCCACAGAACCAGCCTCCATATCCAGCAGACACTTCAGCGCCACCTCCAGCACAGCCAAGCCAACCAGGGTTTCAGCCTTCCCTACCACCTACTGGTCCAGTCCCTTATCCAACCCACAGTACACCATACCCAAGCCAGGCACCCCCCTATCCGATCAGTCAAGCAAGCACTTATCAGCCACAGACAGACACTCTCACTTTTCACCAAAAGCCACGACAGACATCGCTTGCTGACCTTGAACACAAGATGCCCACAAATTATGAAGTTATAAGCAATCCTCCAGTTGTAGTAACAACCACTGCCCAAGATATAATTTACAGCCAGTCTGGTTTGGGTCCATCTTATGGCCAATACAGTACAACTATGGCAAGCACTTATGGCCCCTACTCCTCATCTGTATCAAATACATATGGTGGGTCTTTAACAACCTCTGCAGCCTCTGGTTATGGGCCATACACAACAATCTCATCCAGTAGTTATGGGCAGTACACAACAACTATTGCAAATACTTATGGATATACAGTAACTACAGCTAGTCCCTATGGGCAATATAATACCACTGTTACAAATACATATAGACAGACACCACTATCTGACCATATACACTCAATGGATAGTCCCTCTATGTACACCAGTGAAGGCCTATATGGATCATCCAGCCTCGAGCAGAATGTCCCAAGGAACTATGTCATGATTGATGACATATGTGAACTCACCAAGGAAGCCATGGGCACTAGTTCAGACTCACATCGCAATGAGGGTCATGGACGGTACGGGAGTGATGGACTTCACACTCGAGGGGGGAGCTCCTTTGGCAGACCAGAGGATGAACGTGATGCAGATCTGTACGACCAGCATCATGGCAGGGGTAAGAGCACCTGCAACTACCAAGCACAAGGGGCACATACGCATGGCCGGGTAGTGGGAAGCAGTAGCATGGGTGGGGGATCATCATATTACTATGATGACTGCAGTCACGCAACACCTACATGGGCAGCCCAGAGGCACTCTTCAAAGAACCTATGCCCTTCAGCCGTCATGTCCTCCAGGAGGAGCAAACATCGTAAACAAGGCATTGAGCAGAAGATATCCAAGTTTTCCCCAATTGAGGAGGCTCATGATGTGGAGGCTGATATGGCCTCTTACACCATGAGCACCTCTACTACCAGCGGTTATGGCTCAGGTTCCCATTACAATAAACTTCAGGATGGCATTTATGGGCTACGGAGTACTTCCAGTCCACAACGGGGATACTATAATGATGATAATCTCTATGGCTATGGCAGGTCCCGTTCAGCTGGTTATGGTATGGACAAAATCTCTCCCTGCGAGAGGGCCTACAGAAGCAGGTCATATGAACAGGACCGTATAGACCGGTCATACCGCAGCAACTATGACCACAGTGTGCGCCCTACTTTGCATTCTCAATATTCAGAAAAGGAGAACTCCCACCTCATGACGAAGCTCATGGGTGTTGGGAGGGCTTTCGGCAATCCATCAAATTCTTATGGTTCAAGTCACTCTCTACCTGATGTGCAGGACCATATTCGAGATCTGCCCAGGACCCATGTCTACAAACCAGATGATATGTATATAGTTGACGATATGCATTGTGCTGTTTCTGACAGTGAAGGTAATTGGGAGCTGAATGCCAGCGTTACTGCCCACTTTAAACATCCCCCACCCAGAGAAAGAAAGTGAATAGCTGAAGTAAAGAAATGAAAACCAAGTGCATGCCCATGTTTTGTCTTCAGGCAACATGCAGCTTTCAATAAATCTGACTCTCAATGTTGTGCTCAGTTCCAAAAACAGCATGAGTTGTTGTGTGGTCTCTTTATGGCATTTTTTTTACCCACTCTTGTTTTTTTTCTTAATTTTTTTTTTTTTTTTCTCCAATGTGCTTCATTTGTGTGTACTGAGTGCATGATTTTGAATAGTTTTGACTTCCAAAACTTTTATGAAATGATATCTTATTTGAGGTCATTTTATATGCTGAATATTGAGTTTGAATGCATTGCATGCCCTTTTTAAGTTTGCCTATTTTTGTTCTTCTTTTTCTTTTGCATGGTCTCAGTGTGCAATCCTCTTTTGCCTTCAGACATGGAGATTGATTGTGATCTGCTTTTGGTTTCCAAAGCATACCATCTTGGTCAAGAGGAGACAGACTGGTTTGAGAAGCCTCGTGATGTTCGTGGTTCCCGTCACTATGGCAGCAGTGGTCATTCTGGGAGGCGAGGCCATGTCAAGCACACATACCATGATTATGATGAGCCACCAGAAGAACTTTGGCCACAAGACGATTATGGTCACACCCACCAAATTTCCTCTAGAGAGCACCGCCCTCACAGCACTGGAAGTTCTGGTAGGCACTCTTCACGCCACTCGGATGAGCCTCGTTCCTCTCGATCATCACGTTCCTCAAAGGATCCATCTATGCGACATGACTCCCGCTCCTTGTCATCTTCAGGGAGGAGGGGAGAATCTCGTTCTCAGGGCTACCACTCATCAGATTATTCCCGTGACACCTCAGGCCAGCACCATAGCTCCCGTTCTGGAAAACAATCCTCCCACCATCAAGGTTCCTCCAGCAGGAAGCAACAGGACCACCCCTCATCATCCAGACAGCCAGGATCTCTTGGGCCTGGACAGAAGGGGCCAAGTGGACCTTCAAGCTCAAGCAGGCAAGCTGTCTCTCAGTCACCTGTTGATGGGCAGCAAGGTCAGCGGACACAGCTTCAGCAGCAGGCACAGACAATATCTGCCAGGCCAGGCTCTCAGACATCTGCCACAGGCACAACACAACCACAATTAGTACAAGCCCAGCAACTGCAAGCTAAACCTGGCCAGACTGGTCCAATGTCTCGACAACCCACCTCAGCAGCACAGATAACCCCAGCTGTAGTAAGCAAATATTTAAATATGTAAAGTGATTTAATTGAAAAGCCTAATCTTTTGTTAAAAGTGGATTCTCCTATTCTAGATGTTCACTAGCATGAACATTGTGGTTGAGATGTATTACCGCTTGAAGGAAAGTGTCACATACTTGTAAAGTATTTACTATTTAATCTGGTAGAATATTTAAAACATTTGATCTGTTTCATACATACCCTCCAATTAGAATATTTAAACATTTTCTCTGCATTTCTTAAGTTTATAGTTAGTCAGGTTGAGCCATTTTGGTAAGTAACGTAGCTCTTGAGAGATTTAGGGTTCATTAGGAGCTAGTGTAAAGCAGTCTAAAGACTCAGACCACTGTGGCCAGATGAGAGAAACTTTCCATCCATTTGTGCTCTTGCAAGGCAACATTGTATTGATGCTCCTCAAATATTCTGGCTTGGCATTGTTTTTATGAAGTATAACATTCCTGCAAATAATGCCATTAAAACTTGTTTTGTAGATCATTTCCGGTTTAGCTGGGACATTTAACATTACAGTTTGGAAATCTCCCAATGATGTACATTGATAGAATGTGCAGCATTCACAATGAAGCCAAACTTATGTTTTTCATACTGAATTGTGATTGGTCTTAATTCTTACAAGTGTTATCTTAGTGAAATGTGATTGGTCTTGACTTTATTGCATGTATTTAACCCTATTGCGCTCCTAATTTATAAGTCACACTCATACTCCTCACTGAAACATAAGTGTAAATTTAAAAGGATAGTTCACTCAAAAATGAAAAATCTGTCATTAATTACTCACCCTCATGTCGTTCCAAACCTGTAAGATCTTCGTTCATTTTCTGAACACAAATTAAGATATGTTTGATGAAATCCAAGAGCTTTCTGACCCTCCATAGACAGCAAGAGTCCTACCACGTTCAAGGTCCAGAAACATACCAAGAACATTGACAAAATAGTCCATGTGACATCAGTGGTTCAACCGTAATTTTATGAGGCATAAATAAGGGTCAGAAAGCTCTCGGATTTCATGGGTTTAATAAAATGTATTTTATTTGTGTTCCGAAGATGAACAAAGGTTTAACGGGTTTGGAACGTCATGAGAGTGAGAAATGAATGGCAGAATTTAAATTTTTGGGTGAGCTATCACTTTAAATAAACTAACTCAAATATAAGAAACCGTTTTAAGATACGAATACAGTAAGTGTGATTTATGACCATGTGCCTCTTGTCTCCAATAGCCTAAACCAGAGCCCACCCCTGCCACTGCTATTGGAGCAAAAACAGTCCCAAGCCAACCTGCCAAAACAGCCCAACCTCCACTTACCGGAATAGGTAATTGTGCTTAAACTACTTCAACATGGCCTAGATGTACTCAAAGCACAATCAAAGGACAGTAAGATTATTTGCTTCTGAAATCTAACATGTTGTGTATACACTTAATGGTTGTATTGTGCTTTTTTTGTGGAAAATTAGAATTGGAGAAATATCTAACCTTTGCAAATGGGCCAGAAACATTAAAGAGGGCTTTAGTTTGGGGTAATTGTTCCAAATATTTACCGTGGTGCTCATTAATGGCTCTCACTAAACACCAGGAATAAACAAGTATGATCATTTCTAAAACTTCAATGACAAAGAGACCTATAAGAAAGAATGCCACTTATTGTCATGAGCTGGGTTCGTTTCTCTGTCTCTCTCACACTCACACACGCACACACACACAAGTTTTCTCATACATACACACGCACATACACACATTATCACACACACACACTCAGGCACGCCCATGCTCATTCCAGCCTTCATCTCACCTGTTTGTCATCTTCATCAGTGTTCGCGCTGCTTTGCGGTGACACCTGTTCCCACTCTGTTCTAATCAGTTTCTCTATTTCTAGGGGTTGCACTTGCTGTTCTCTGTCGGATTATTTTATGTGTCGTGCTTACGCGTGTATGTAACTCTTGATGCTCTTACCTTGTCTTGCTTGTCTAGTTTAGCTGTGCTCGCCAAGTCATCCCGGTTGTCTATTGCTGTTTCCAGTGAGTCCAGCCCCACGAACTCTCTTCAGGACAGGAGTCCTCTGCACCGGACCTTTTTCCGTTGCACTATTGTTTGATCCAGTTCTGTGTCATTGTACGACAGACTGCCTTATTTTGTGTCTTCATTAAAGACTGTTTCTAACGAACTGCCTTTGCTCCTGGATCCTCTTTTGTACATTGTGACACTTATATAGTTTAGCCGTGCAGCTAGATGGCTATATGCAATCTTGTAGCAATCATATAATTATAATCATATAATAGGTGTACTATTTATAAGTTTGTGTTTATAGGTTCATAGGTTTGTTTTATTCTATAAACTTTATCCCTAATTTCAAATAAACATATTGTCATGTAGGGCATTTATTTGCAGAAAATGACAACTGTTCAAAATAACAAACAAAGTTGCTGTATTTTTAGACCTCAAATAATACACAGAAAGCAAGTCCATGTTAGTTTTTAAACAACACAATACTACTGTTTTAACTTAGGAAGAGTTCTGAAATCAATACTTGGTGGAATAACCCAGATTTTCAATCACAGATTTCATGCATCTTGGCATGCTCTTCACTAGACTTTCACATTGCTGTTAGGTGACTTTATGCCAAGAACTACTTTATGTTGAGATCACAGAAAACAAGGGGAAAATAGCAATGCATGGCTTTTTAGGATTCTGTACTTTGTAGGGAAAAAGCATATACAGTATATTTTTTGCTGTGTGTATTTTACTATGAATTATGTTTTAAACAAAGAGAACAGAAGATTGAAATGGCTGGAATATTAAGTCAGTTTGTTTTTGACTATAAGAATATGTAGGCTATTGGAAGGAAAGCGCCCACTCACTTTTGCTCAGGTCCGGCCAAAAATAATATTGTGCTTATGCCATTGATATATAATATAGACATTCACAATAAAAGCTACAAATCGAACACCAAAGTAATTATAAAAAACATAGTGAACAGAGTTTTGGCACAGAATGTAAGTACCAGCAAGATCATGACATAATGACAATGACACATAATGACATTATAAACTTAGAAGAAAAACAAATATTTAGAAAGCTAAGTCTAAGTCTAATTATACTTGAAAGTCTTGCAATTTAGTAAGTGCAAAAAAAGAATACGCGTGAAAGGAAACATTTGCAAAAAATGGTTGTGGATAAATGTAATTCTTTGTATGGTAAAATTTCATCAATAAGTTCATGTCAGTAAAAATCGCCATGATGACGAATCTCACCTAAGTGACTTCTGGTGGCAGAGAAATTCCTCAAGTTCAAGTGTGGTGATATTTGACCTTGCAGTGCTGACCAATACAAGTTTCTTAAGTTGGAAGTTAGGCGGTGCTTCATTAAAGTTGTACTAAACATTCACAATGAATGAGACAATCCTTCACGTGGTGTCTACTCAGTCACTTTTTATTACGGCACTGGCACTGTAAAATAATATAAAGTGTTGCAGAAAAAGGCCTCACGCCTCGCATCCAGTCCCCCCGTTTTTGGCTGTGGAGTTTTGCCGTGTAAAATAAGCTTTGTCCTCTGCCTTTAGCATTAATATGTGGCCAGTATTTTCTTGGATTAATATCCAAATTTGCCATGCTACCTATATACCTGATTGAAGAGGGATATCTGTATCTGTCGACAGTGCTTCCATTTGTAAACCCAAATCTCTTCTCCATAATTCTCTAGGCTCCAAAGCAGCTCCAAGGCCTGGTGGAATCGGCAGTGCAGCTGCAGGTCAGCCGGGTGTAGATGGAGAGAACATGCTGTCTAAAATGTTGCCTGGAGGAGCTGCAGAGCAAGCTGGCAAATTAGGAGAAGGTGAGCAAGGTTTTCAAGGTATTACTAGCATTTTTGGTCAGTTATTATTAACAGACTAGTTTAAATAGTACATGGGTCAGGCCCGGCTCCAGAATCAAATATCTGAGGGTGCTTCTTAAATTAGTAAGGGTGCTAATATATATATTGGCTACACTGCTCAATGCTGCACATCACGTTGAAATAGAAACCAATCTCCAGAGCGCACTGGATATTTAGCCAAATCTGCAATGAAATGTCATTATTACAGCTTTAACTGAGGGTGCTATTGATTTTATTCAAGGGTGCTTATGACCCGGGCCTGACATGGGTCAATATTAACTATTGGTCTTTTCTTAATTATAGTTTTTTTTTACAAAAACAAATATTTATTATTTGTTCAGACACAATGCTTTTTATAACCAATGTTATTCTCACTATTTTCTCTTTTTACTTTAATTTGCACAGCCATTTCTGGATTTGGCAAAAAGTTCACCTCCTTGTGGTGAGGTAGTTCAATTAAAGGTGGGTGCAGTTGCTTTTCGGTTATTGGACACTTACCATTGCCCATGTTGTAACTGTAATAAATAAACATGCTTTAAAATAATTGACCAAATAATTAACACCTGTGTGCGTATGTGTGTGTGTGTCAGAGAGAGAAAGAGAGAGAGAGTGAAAGAAAGAGCAAGTAGTGTATTATATCAATGTAGCATATTTTTAGCTTCACAGTGATTATTCTTATTGTTTCCATATTATTTTAGGGTGTCTAAAATGACAAAGGATGTTTTTGCACTGGAAAAACCTATGAAGTTTCCCTACTATGTTTTAATATAAAGAGAAGACAACTCAAGAAAGAAAGTGAGAGGGAGAGAAGCTGTCTGGTTGTTCTAGTAAGTATATGACAATATTTCATATAGCATATTAGAGTTGGTTGGTTTGGTTACGTATGTAACCTTACTTCCCTGTATCAGTAGCTGACATTAGTGCACATCCCCTGGTGTGATGTATGCCTGAAACCTGTATTAAAGCCACAATCTGTAAGATTTTTTGATTAAAATATCCAAAAACCACTTGAACAGTGTTATATATTTAGCTGACTTGTGTACTTACATTATCCCAAATGTTTCGAGGAATGTTTATGTAATGATAACATATAATATATATATTGTTATAAGGGAAACAGGTCAATTTAGCTCAAAGGGAATCATTAATGATTTTATAGGGAATTTGAACAGACTCACTGTTTCTCGGCGATTCACTGAACAAAGCCGTATATAACAAACTCTGCACTGGATATTAAAATCCGAAATATAGTGAAAACACTATTAAATAGCACAGTAAACAAAATCGACAGATTAAGACATTAACTTATGAGCACAAAAACACAAGATATTTCTCTTTTCATATAAACAAGACTTTATTTATATAAATATCTAAGACATGTAAACTAATCTACACAAGCATTCACACATTCACGCGTTGCAGGAAAGAGAGAAAGTGAGGAAAGGATTAGATTAAGAGAATGAGAATTTGATATCCCACGTTTACAGCAATATGTGCAATTGCATAAACCTGAACAACCATCAATCACATATTTAACACTTGCATTGAGTTTTCAATGAGGCTAAAATATATATATTAAAATTACACCAGCTCAGCAAGTGGTCTGGGGTTTGTACTTGCATAGCTTTCGTGTTTAAGGATTCCCTTTTGTCCTCCGTCTTTGCAGGAAAGGGTTTCTCCGAAGTCGCTGATTGGCTTAGAGTTCAGGAGTCGTTGAAGTGGGCGTTGGTCCTTGGCTGGGTTTGCAGAGTTTTTGGGCTGGTTGTCGTTGGAAAACGTAACTTAGCACACGGACTCAACGGAAAGAAAATAAACTAAAGTAAAAGAATAAAAGGATGTAAAGAGACTAGGTGGTTTTTCTTCTCATCATGGTAGCAACTGGCTGGGTTGTGGTCCAGAGCACATGGCTGAAGAGAAAGTTAGATGGCATTTTCAAGAGAGTTCATTTTTCCAGAGAGAGAGAGAGAGATCCAAGAAGAGAGAGGAATTCAAGAGGACGGAGCATTCAAGAGCGCGGAGAATTCAAGAGGTGTGTCCTGGGTATTTAACCTCGGCTTTCAGGCACCACCCCAATTGTTGTCTTGACCAATTAGATCCTATGCTGGCTCTGGGTGCTGCTTTGTTTCTCCACCCAATCAATCAATTTGACAGATAATCACTTTGAAGAAATGTTTAAAGCTAGAATTATCGAACTCATACATATCAAACATGACATTAACCCTTAAGGCTTAAGCTAGTCAATACTAATTAAAAGCATGACAAACACAATGATTAAAACAAGGATAGTCAAATTTGGGGGTCACATACATAATATGCAGTTATGCATAGAAATTATTAGTTTCATTAACAATGAGAATGAAAGTATTTTAAGATGATTCTACAGTCTTTGTGAACCCAGGAATTTCAGCCTTTGTCTTGTTGGTGTGGTCGGGGGAGGAGGTCAATCTAGCTGTGATTTCTATCACAGATTTACATGTAATGGTCACATGTTGCATCTCTTTGACCATTAATATTTATTACTCAAATGTATTACCAAATTTGATAGCTTCCTTCCTGCATTGGAATTATCATTAAGTGTTCCTTTGGTTTTAATGTTGCAGGCTGTATTCAGACGGGCTGGAGCTAGGGTCTGATTTATGACTTCCTGCTGTTGTCTTGTGGAATTCGGCTCCTCATGTTTCAACCATGCTTTGATCGAATCTCGATTTGTCTTATTCGGTCCTTGATATGTTACATTTAAATCCAGAGAAATTAGCAATTTTAACTAGTGACATGGACCGTGTCCTTGCGTGGCCTGCCAATGACGTCATTCATCCTCGATTTTCCGGTTTTATTTTGTAGGAAACATGGAAACCCCAAAGACACTTTAATATGTTATGCATTTTATTAGACAGAGTAGCATTATAACAGAACTTTCAACGCACTCAAATGTGTCTAGTATGATAAAACAGCGCTGTTTGACCAGCAGCTATACAGGACTTGCACTTGCCAATCAAAGGAGACATAGTCCTACAGGGTTTGAACAGTATATTAGGGCTCAGTTTCCATTAGAGGGCTGACGGTGGTGAGAGATGATCAACTAATGTCTCTTCCGCTGCTAATATCTCTGAAAACCTCTGTTCATACATCTTAAAAATGGCTGTGAAAACAGAGGCAGGCTAATTAGCAATCCATGCAGGGAAGGCCTGGTTCCAGGACCCTGAGATCTCACAATGGATCCTAAAATCGCGGCAGTGGCTTGCAGAGCAAATGCGTGCCTGATAACTTGTTTTGGGTACCGAAACCCGGTACCAATATGGCACCGGTACCTATGTAACCGGTATGTACTAGAACCGAATCAGAACGCAGATTTCGGTGCCTCATTTTGGTGCCATGTCTGAGCGATCAGTTTAAATATTTGTCCTTTGTTTCTCCGAAACGGACGTAAGAAGCATCATCACCGGCACCGCACGTGCAAAATAATTTCCCGACTGAGAAAATGCACGTGAACTCAATTCGGAAAGCTCTAATAATACAAGTCCAACAAATCTTTGTTGTAGCACGAGTGTGCGTTTATCACATGCTGACGTAAAAGCATAACTCGGAAAAAAATAAGCACGTGAATGCAGTAATTACATTTGCTCTGACGACAGCTTCATTAACTAGCTTAGCTACTACTACTCCATAGACTACTAATACATCGATTAGCAATGGATTATAAATATACTTAATTATTATGAAAATACCAGAGATACTTGAATAACACATATAAACTCTACATTGTAGTAGTCGAGTGTTTATTGTATTTATTTTATCATTCAAAACATTTATATCTTCTGTTTACTCAGTTACAGCAATAACAACGCCTTTATCCATATCCCTGGAGCATCATGAGTTATGCTACTTCTGTGACTGGATCTGTGGATTTTCTGTGCTAGGGCGCCCTCTGGTGTCCAGTATGAATGAAAAACACATCACCCCCTGGTTTCACAGACAAGGCTTGAGCCTAGTCCTAGACTAAAATGTAACGCTAAGCTGTTTTAACTGAATTAAACTTGCACCGACTGATCCTAAAATATATCAGTGCCTTTGTTTTGTCTCAAGAGGCTCAAAGTATTTTTCTAAGGCATGTTTATAAAAATTACTTAAATGTCGTAATTGAACTATGGCCTAATACTGGTTTAGTCTAAGCCCTGTCTGTGAAACCAGGCACATGTGTTTAGTGCTAATGGCCAATCCAATTATTAATTGGTAATTTTTTATTTTTCTAAGTATCGGTTCAGGCACCGTTTAGACACCGGTGCCGTTTTAAAAGTCAAGTCAAAGTCAAAGTCAGCTTTATTGTCAATTCTACCACATGTACCGTACATACATACAGATAATTGAAATTGCATTACTCTCTTACTCCCTGGTGCATACAGATAACACTAAACACTAACAGTAGAATGCACAAATATACAAATAAGGACATGTAGAAAAAAAAATAAATAATAATAAAAAATAGATAAAGTGGCATAAGGCACATGGTAAATAGTGCAAACCAGTGAAATACACAGACAGTGCAGAATATGAATGGTGTAGTGCAAAGAGCTTATTAAGTCTATTCTATTAAAGTGACAAGAGAGAGCAGTCTTTATTCAGACTGTCAGAAGAGGTAGTTGAATGCTGTACCAATGCTGTACAAAGTGACTGGTGCTTGTCACAGTGTGTGTGTGTGTGCGTGTGCGGGGGGTGGGTGTGGTGTGTGGGGGGCGGGGGGGGGACCAGAGTTCAGTGGTGCGTGGTGTAAGAGAGGGGAGGGGGGCAAGGACGGGAGGGAGTTCAGCTTCCTGACAGCCTGGTGGATGAAGCTGTCCTTCAGTCTGTTGGTCCTGGCCTGGAGACTCCGCAGTCTCCTCCCTGATGGTAGCAGACTGAAGAAGCTGTGTGTCGGGTGGGTGGTATCACCTGCAATGTAGAGGGATTTGCGGGTGAGACGGGTGCTGTAGATGTCCTGGAGGGAGGGGAGAGAGACACCAACGATCTTCTCAGCTGCTCTCACTATCCGTTGAAGGGACTTGCGGCAGGACGCGTTGCAGGCGCCATACCACACAGTGATGCAGCTAGTCAGAATGCTCTCGATGGTGCCTCTGTAGAAGGTGCACATGATGGGGGCCGGGGCTCTGGCTCTTCTGAGTTTGCGGGGGAAGTAGAGGTATCGATTATCAAAAAGCACCGGTATCAAAAAAAAAAAAACGATACCCAACCATACTGCTAACAACCGCTCTTCCAACTTGGATTGAGCCCCTGGCTGGACAGACTCATCCCAATCCAGCTTAAGCCTGTCTACAGAATGAGAAATTACATGCAAAAGCTCAGTGTAAGCTAAAGAAGGGCAAAGGGTGGCCTGAACTCCTTACAGATAGCACATTACATCTAAAAGAGATCACTTTACGAATTTCTGAACTCGGACACAAATCCTCATGTACAAACTCCACTGAGATATATTAAGCATGCAATCAAGAGAAATCAAAGAGAGAAAACCGAAGACTTGCACTCCATAGCTTCAGGTTGAAATGCCAGCCCATGCAGTGCCTCAGCAGCTGCAAAGCAAGCAACATGGAGAAGAAACAATTTCTAGCAATATCTGACAATAAATTGGTGTGATTGGATATCTCCAAACCAGCTACTGATACAGCATTGAAGTGAACCTATGACATTATGAGTAATTTTATATCATAAAAACAAACTCCCCTATTACTATAAAATATTCATTATTGTTGTCGATAGTTGGCGATATTGCAATTTATTTATAACATTTACAACAATTAAATTTTTATTGTTTGTCTGTGTGTGTGTGTGTGTGTGTGTGTGTGTGTGTGTGTGTGTGTGTGTGTGTGTGTGTGTGTGTGTGTGTGTGTGTGTGTGTGTGTGTGTGTGTGTTTGTGTTTGTTTCAAAGTCAACCAGGACTGGAATCACAGGACTTTAGGTCTGGTTCATAAATCAAAGACAACTACACTGTTTTCTCTGAAAGCCAGACAGTAAGTAACTTTATAATTTGAAATTCTGAAATATTAAAATGACATTCTTAATCCAGGGGTTGGCAGCGAGACTGAATCAAGTTACTTATTAACTTACACTTAAGCCCTGTTTACACTAGTGCATTTTCGTTTTAAAAAGACATTTTAAAATGAAAACGATCATCGTCTACACTGGCGTTTTCACTGCGTTTCAGAAACGATCTCCGTCTACACGACACAACCGAAAACACGTCACATGACCATTCATACAAGTACAACCATAGATATGTATAGGTAGATTCCCTATTAATAAGACGGTGGACACATCTATGTACTTGGAGCATAGACATTTATATTAGGGCCTGAATGACTTCTGATTTTTTAAAGTCAACTTTTATGTGATGAAAGTCGAGTCGAAGTCAACTAGTCGCTGATGACGTCATTAATGAACAAATAAGTGACAAACGCCTTGTGTACAGCTATGAAATATGACACAGCGCTGCCCACATCACTATTGCACCTATAACAGCTTATTTTGATCAGTTCTTTAGTCTTTGGGTCGTTATATTTCGAAGATTTCTACTCGTTCTAAATCGGATACAGATAAGTAGTACAGTAAAGATTACATTCATATGAATGCATGCATTAGTGAGAGCGGTTGTGTGTGAATTAATTCTACCTGGCAGCGTCTCTCTTCTAGTAGTGAAGCTGTGGGATTTAGTTATTAAGAAACTTTTCAGTTTCTAAGCTATTTTACCCAGAAATCACACAATACATTTCCGCGCTGAATGATTCTGTGCACGTGATGTATTGTACGCGCTACTGTCTGTAGCTATGTGTGTGCGTTACAGTGCAGCAGCGCATTAGATTAACTTACCTGTACAATAAGTGTTTAAAACCTGCATTCTGCCATTCAATTTCCAGCATCCAGTAATATAATCACACATGTCTTGTGGAGTGCATTCAGAGTATGAATTAGTTTGTAATTTTAAACGGAGCGTAAATGTGGATTTATTATCCTATTGCGCCCTCTATAGGACCTGCGACTAGTCGACTTCAAACTTAACGCGTCATAGCAGAGCACTGAAGTCAACTAGTCGATTAATCTGTGCAACCCCTAATATATAGACGCCCTATTTGACCACTCCAGGCACGTAGATGCGGCCGCCATCTTGGAACGGTATTTTTGATGTCATTCACCATACTGTAGATCCACACAGAGCCGTTGAGACGTTCTCTGCATGATTGTGGCATTTTTCGAATATTCAGTGATTACTATGGTGAGTAACGTCAAGACAACACTGCTACAATATGGTGGACGGCTTATGTATAGCGGCCCATAGAAACAGTCGCCAATGAGGCATCTACGTATATATATATCTATGCTTGGAGCATTCGAATGGGGAATCTACCTATACATATCTATGGTACAGCAATGAGCATGATGCTAATGTCTACATGGTCGTCAAGGATACGCAGAGTGAATATGGGCAGCCACACCACCTTTTTCAAAAGTCTCAATTTTGTTCTGTTTACACTGAAATGCAACCCCAGAGTTTTCAAACTAAAACTGCATCTAAAACGTTTTCAAAAGTTTCCGTTTTCGAGGGTCGAAAATGCCAGAGTAGTGTAAGCAACTGGCGTAACCGTAGTAAAAGTTATGTGTTTTAAAACGAAAACACACTAGTGTAAACGGGGACTTAAACTTTTTCACACTGTCCATCCATTTTAAAATACATGCTTTATTCACATGGAGATAAGACTTCAATGGGCTGATGCTGATTAGCCACAGAGTTGAGAGCTGAGAATGGTGAGACTGGGGATGTGATGATAATGTATCATCCAAGGGCACAATGTAACCAAAGACTAAGCATCCAGTTATTCACTGGAACAAGTGAATGCGGGTTCGCACCTGGTCAAGGGAGAGGCAGGCAGGCACACACTCACATACCTATTGGTAAGAGGAAAAGGGAATTGCTAAAAAGGCCTGAATGTCCTGAACTGTGTTTGTTGGCCAACGTAGCAGAGGTGGCTCATGGGCATCTATAAAACTCACTGGATCTGAGCAGAGAGAGCATGAGACCCTCCTACACTAGTCAATGGGAAAAACTGGTCAACCATCCCTGCTAGAAAAGAAGTTTGAATACTAAGCTTTGAAATGTGTGAACATTTGTTGTGTTTATTTACAATGAGCTATTAGTGCAGACCCGGGAGTGTTCTTCTTCACATCTATCTGCAACTATTTTTTTCCTATGCCAAAATTTGAAACCTTTCTTTTTTTACCTTTAAATCTTTTATAGTTTCCTAATTTTTTTAATTGGTTAAACTTACTATTAAGTTAAAACGTACCCTTATTACAACAAACCATGGTCTTCCTTATTTGAATCGTTATTTAACTGCCAAAAAAGTTATTAACCTGTTATTATTAAACGATTATGGCAGCTCCTTTGTAGCATTGTATAGCATTAATGAATAATATCATTTAGCAGATTAATGTGGAGGTAATGTTGAAGTTGCTTTATGCCTTAAATTATAAGTAAAAAATTGCATGGAAGAAATAAATCATGTAATAAATCGCGGTAAGTCATGGCGATGAATGTTGGTACGTTTACGTACTCAAGGGCATAGGTTTTCTTTCAACATTGGTAGGGACATTAACCCCCCCCCCCCGGCTTACTGCGCATGCGCGCATCAATATTACATCCCTTTTCTCACGCTGAACAACAATATTTAATATATCTGCATTATTGTAAGCGTAGGTTTAGGGTTGTGGTAGGTGTACACATTATTAAAACATAATTTAACAGGTACAATTTTTCGTTGTCGAATTGTACTACCCACTGTTTTAATGGGAGGTAGCAAAATCTGACAGGGTAGGACAAATCAACAGAACACATTATATTATATATTTATTTTTTAACATGCAATAATTTTGGACTCAGTGTGCAGTGACCTAGACAAATGACTCAAAGTCTCAAAACAGGCTATTTATGCTTCATATAAACTATAGACCAGGGTTCCTCAAATCTTTCCCCGGAGGTCCAATCTGCTGCAGAGTTTAGCTCCAACCCTGATCAAACTCACCTACCTGTGATTTTCTAATGATCTTGAAGACTCTGATTAGCATGCTCAGGTGTGTTTGATTATTAGAGCTAAACTCTGCAGGAATGGGCCAGCTTTGGGGATCCCTGCTATCAACAGCAGACTGACTCTTGGGTCCATGTTCAGAACATAGAAGCCACCTATAAACTGTCTGTGATACACCATTTTGAGGGTGACGTGTGTGTGTTTTTCCAGCATTTATCTCAGTCTAATACACAGATTTAACCAGAAGTCATGAAAAGTATGTTCACTGAGGGGGTCAGATGTACACTCTTAAAAAAAAGGTGCTTCACAATGCCTTAGAAGAACCTTTCTGTCTAAATGGTCCTTTAACATCTCAATGCAAAATGCTTTTCTTACTAAGATTTGTTGTCTTGTTTCCAGCCAAAACATAGAGAAATACTTAAATCAAGATTGATTTTATAGACAAGTAAAAATTATGGTCTTTTTTTCAGAAAAAACATGTCAAAATGAAGTGAGTTTTTGCTTGAAATAAGCTAAATAATCTGCCAATGGGGTAAGACAAATAATCTTGTTTTCTGTTTGAAATAACATTATTTTGTTAACCCCATTGGCAGATTATTTCTTGATATTTTGTCTGGAAACAATACAACAAATCGAAGTAAGAAAATCATTTTTTTTGCAGTGCTGAATAACCTTTCTGTCTCTTTGTGGTGGAATAAGGTTCTTCAGATTATAAAAGGTAAGAAAGAGATGTTCTTTGACTGAATGGTTCTTTTTGGAACCAAAAATGGTTATTTTATGGCATCTGTTATGAGGCCTACAAGACGAGAGGCGTGCGGATCCATTTGCAAAGCTTTATTAGACAGAGGCATGGTCATAACAGGTCTGGTTCAAACAGGTATATTGAGGACAAGACAGAAGAGTACTCAAGTCAACAGGCGTGGTCTTCGATCTGCAAACAATATCCAGAGGGCTTGACAAGGGGGGGTAATCTGATAACGTGAGCAATAATTCAGGCGAGGTGCGAACAGAGTCTGAAACAGCAGGCAAAAGGTTAATCCAAGATATCAGGCAGAAGATCAGGAACAAGGCAACACAAAAAGACTAGACTTAAACTAAAACTAGAAATGGAAACTAGGAAAGGCTCTGTAAAGCAGCTAACACTTGGAGAGTGATAAATGCATAACAATACAGAAGACCAAACAGAAAACCCACACGGAGTGGCTTGGTAAGTAACTAACACTAGGAGAGTGCTAAACAATACTCGGCAGAGAGGAAGAGGAAGTCCATTGTTTAAGTAGGGTATGTGATGTGTGATAATTCTCAGGTGTGAGCGTGTGATCGAGACAGCTGTGTGTACTTAGTGCAATGAATTATGGGAAACGTAGTCCAGGGAAATATGATAGTCTGTGTGGTATGAGAGTCGATTTAATGTACGAGTGACCTCTGGTGGCGAGCGAATGAAAGTCCATGGACCTGTTTCATGACAGCATCGCTTTAAGATCCTTTTGAAGCACCTTTATTTTTAAGAGTGTAATAAATGTTAGGTTTGAAAATAGGCATTATTTTTTGTCGTTCCATTAGTTCATACCAATGTAACTGATATTACACACTTCCCCTAGTAAACATGTCTTTCATTGGATTGTAATGCCTTCTTTGTATCCTATATTGTTCTTCACAGATTATTTGGGAATTCGGTATCTGTGTCCTAACCGAACAGCATGGCCAAAGATATTAACAGCCAACTTTGAGCATGACATCTCCAAACATCTTCGTCCTCCTGGCCAACAGAACACAGCGGAGAGCGATGACTCCAGTCGCACAATATCAACAAACTAAACACGCCAATCAGTGTAACTTGATATTGCATACAGCAAATCTTGAAACCTGTGTGTGCATTCCTCTGAAAAAAAGATCACATGTTCTCATTAGAGCAGCACAGCGAGTGACTTACGGAGAAGTGTGATTCTGTGTTTCTCTTCTTACTTTGGGAAATGCTTTTCACTCCCCTCTCAGGAATGGAAGATATAGCAATGTAAGGAAACTTCATAGGTTTTTCCAAAAAAATAAAAAAATTCATGAACATGGGAACTATAACACACATCTCTATGCTAAGTCCTTTAACTCAACATTCCAGAATGAAAAAAAAATCCTGTTTGCTTTTGTCTTTTTCCTTCTTTTTCTATGTGCTATAAAAGTGTAAAGCGGACTGGGAATGCATGTAATCCAAGACCTTACACTGTTCACGATATCAGAGAGATTGAAAAAGAGGATCCGTGCATTTATTCTCGAGCAGAGAGAATATGAAGAAGAGGACGAAAGAAAAGCCCAAACAGAAGATTCAGATCATCACATACGAAATCGCTTGGAAAACAATGTCAGGTTCTGACCAATCAGGTCTTTTTTATTCACTGTCCTTTACAGAGTATTACGAAATCGTCCTCAGGCTGCAGCGGGGGTGTTTTACAACCATTGGCCGGCTGGAATGATCTTGTGCATTATCTTTTGGTTTTCTTGTTCTATTGTCGCCTTGCTATGTTTGTCGAGTGTTTAACATATTTTTATATTCATGATATTTATTTTTTCCCCACATTGTTTGTATATCCCACATTGTTTGTATATAAAAAATAGTTTATTTATATTTTTTAAGTCGCCAATTTTTTATTATTTTATTGAGTTCCTTTGTTTGTTTATTGCAGTTTTGAATCCATTGTTACTTACATTGTTGCCTTTTTAATATATATATATATATATATATATATATTGGTTGAATTTTATGTTTGACGGTTTAAAAAAAAGATCAAAGCAATAGTGGATGATGGTCAGTCAGTAAAGAGCACAATCGTTCAATGTTTTTAAAGTAGTGGTCAGAAGAGTGATATCTGTGTGTAAACCTGTAATATATCTGTACGGTTCAGGATCACTGTCTATTAAGTCATTCAAAAAGTGATGCCCAGTCTCTTATAATAACACATTAGGTGTCAAAGCCATGATTTTTTATTAAATAACATAATAATTAAGAAAATCACAAAGCTAGTTGGAGAAATAAGAGAGATGCTTAGTGGAATGTTGGAGCTTTAAAGCAAGTAGAGATTGCATGAAAAAAACATATTGATATTGCTATATGTTCTAATGGTATGTGTGAATGATTTTGGATGTGTGTGTGTGTGTGTGTGTGTGTGTGTGTGTGTGTGCATCTACATTTGTTATCATAAAAAAAAATTCTGATCAACACCAGAAAATGACATGTTTGGTCAGAGGACTTTTAATTTCAGATCTTCTATGCAATGCTTTTCTCAGCTGAGAAAAATGGTTGTCAGAGTATTGAAACAAAATAAAAGACCTATATCCAAGAATAACTAGATGAAAATGTTACTTGGGGGCTGATTTGTTTGTATAAGAGAAACCAATGTATATACTATAAATCTGAATGGAAATTTAGTTTCCCATATTTGTGGCATGTTTCCCATTTTGTGGCACTGTTTTGAAATAGAGCCAATTAGCCATAGCGATTAACATAACCGCCAATCACTTCTCACTATCCATGGATGGTGAACGACATACGATGGGGTCGCCATCCTTCACGATGCATATTGGTGCAATACTTGACAAATCTAAAGCATATGATAACAATAAAGCAGACATCAAGAAAAATATATTTGAGAGATATTATATATGAGAAATATTAAACAAAACGGGTTAGTTTGTTGCAGTGTTTGAAGGGTTGCCCATGTATCTGGTCTTAAACTAGATCATGGAAATCTTGAGTTATCGTACAGTCTTCGGGAAGTTATCGTACAGTCTTCGGGAAGTTATCGTACAATCTTCGGGAAGTTATCGTACAATCTTCGGGAAGTTATCGTACAGTCTTCGGGGAAGTTATCGTACAGTCTTTGGGAAGTTATCGTACAGTCTTCGGGAAGTTATCGTACAGTCTTCGGGAAGTTATCGTACAGTCTTCGGGAAGTTATCGTGCAATCTTCGGGAAGTTATCGTACAATCTTCGGGAAGTTATCGTACAATCTTCGGAAAGTTATCGTACAGTCTTCAGGAAGTTATCGTACAATGTTCGGGAAGTTATCGTACAATCTTCGGGAAGTTATCGTACAGTCTTTGGGAAATTATCGTACAGTCTTCGGGAAGTTATCGTACAGTCTTCGGGGAAGTTATCGTACAAACTTCAGGATGTTATCGTACAGTCTTCGGGGAAGTTATCGTACAGTCTTCGGGAACTTATCGTACAGATTGAAGACTTTGGGAACCCCATTAGGACCCGTGTAATATCTGAGTGGACAGAAAACCCAATGACACGGCCTTTAGACTGAGTTACGTCACCAATTATATTGGTTTACATATATTCGGATATATTTATTTTTTCAAATAATAATTTTAAATACCAAAATGGAATAAATCATATTTTATTAAACACATAAATAAATAAATAAATAGCACTATATAATGTAAATGGATTTGAATGTATATGGGATGGCATATAAGAGAGTTATATAGCACCTATAATAGACCACTCAACGGACAGCAAATCGAGGAGTACTGCCTGCAATATGAATTATATTAGCTATCATTCTGTCTTGAATCTCAGAGATTATTATTTAATTTTGTGTGTGTGTATGTTTGATTCTATTCACCTCAGGAAAGCATAGAGATAACGCACCAAGGGGAGATATATGCATCGCTATAAGGGCTTAATTACACTACTGAGAAAGCCATTCATTCTAACACCCTAAGTTTGTGATTCATTAGGGCTGTTGACTGTGATGTATGTCAGGGAAACCAGATCACCTGCCACGATCTATGCTGTTTAGTTATTCACTCATGCGTGCATCGTGATCCTTTTTACTGGATTTGGAAACAGTTACTCTTGTAGAAGTAAATATGTGGCACAACGAAAGACATAAATGGCTTCTGTCACTTTGTTTAAAAGGAAACAATCAGCTAAATTTGTTTTAAAATAACCTGAGAATTGCATGGACCCCTCTCTTTGCTGCTCAGTCAACCATTTTCACAGTTAAAAGGACATGAATATATCTGTAAAACATGTAAATTGTACTATACTTCTGCACTCGAAACATTCAGAGCAAGGTGTCCAATGACCTGTTGTTTTGTGTAAAAGACCTCTAAAAAAAGAGCATCCCGACCAAATAAAACACATACATATTCAAATAAATCATGGGGACTGTTTGGAAATGTATTGAGACACGTTTATGGTCTATACTTGTTGTGATTGTTAATGCAGATAAAAGACGTTTAAAAGAGAATATGGCTTCCATATAATTTATGGGCGGGGAAATTTTAATTGACAAATGTACTTAAGAAAAAAAAGACACAATTAATGTCACATTCACTGTTGTAAAGGTTGTGTTTGTTTCAGTGTATACCTGTAGTAGGCTTGATGTAACGTCATGTTGTGTGATGGAAGTAATAATGACTCTTCAATACAATCAGGAAAAAATAAAAGAGGATTTTAAAAACACCTGGATCTAACTTGTCCTTTTCACTACTACGTGGTTACAAATATTAAGCAGCTTCCAACATTGATAATAAATCAGCATATTATTATGATTTCTGAAGATCATGTGACACTGAAGACTGAATGCACTTATTTCAAAATGCCAAAAAAATGAATTAATGCAAGTATTGTCAATATTTTGATGTAAATATATTGTGAAACTAATGAAATAATGCGTTTTTTTTTATGAATTCGATTGGATGAAAATGTGGTCCATTTTAATGCATAAAAAAATATGAGCCAAAAAAATGGTCAATTAAAAAATATCTGTGGAGATGTTTGCTCTGTTACAATGGTGCCCGATTATATACTGATTACAATCTGGTGCCACATTCACCTGTCGCACCAAAATCATATTAACGAGTTTGTTTGCCCATATAATCATTAGGTAATAGAGTAAACTTATTTGGCTTACTGTCCGCTGATGAGGGGCTCGATGAAGAAGCTTCAGCTCGAGCTCTGATATACCCCCAAGGAACTTGATATAAGGTGATTACAAAGGGCAATGTACCTAAGAAGAAGGTGGAGATTGGGGAGGTGGAGGACAAGGTACTAATAAGAAGTGGAGATTGGGGAGGTGGAGGGCTAAGAAGAAGGTGGAGATTGGGGAGGTGGAGGGCAAGGTACCTAAGAATAAGGTGGAGATTGGGGAGGTGGAGGGCAAGGTACCTAAGAAGAAGGTGGAGATTGGGGAGGTGGAGATTGAGGAGGTGGAGGGCAAGGTACCTAAGAAGAAGGTGGAGATTGGGGAGGTGGAGGGCAAGGTACCTAAGAAGAAGGTGGAGATTGGGGAAGTGGAGGGCAAGGTACCTAAGAAGAAGGTGGAGATTGGGGAGGTGGAGGGCAAGGTACCTAAGAAGAGGTGGAGATTGGGGAGGTGGAGGGCAAGGTACCTAAGAAGAAGGTGGAGATTGGGGAGGGGGAGGTGGAGGGCAAGGTACCTAAAAAAGGTGGAGATTGGGGAGGTGGAGGGCAAGGTACCTAAGAAGAAGGTGGAGATTGGGGAGGTGGAGGGCAAGGTACCTAAGAAGAAGGTGGAGATTGGGGAGGTGGAGGGCAAGGTACCTAAGAATAAGGTGGAGATTGGGGAGGTGGAGGGCAAGGTACCTAAAAAGAAGGTGGAGATTGGGGAGGTGGAGGGCAAGGTATAAGAAGAAGGTGGAGATTGGGGAGGTGGAGGGCAAGGTATAAGAAGAAGGTGGAGATTGGGGAGGTGGAGGGCAAGGTACCTAAAAAGGGTGGAGATTGGGGAGGTGGAGGGCAAGGTACCTAAGAAAGGCAAGGTACCTAAGGAAGGTGGAGATTGGGGAGGTGGAGGGCAAGGTACCTAAGAAGAAGGTGGAGATTGGGGAGGTGGAGGGCAAGGTACCTAAGAAGAAGTTGGTGGAGATTGGGGAGGTGGAGGGCAAGGTACCTAAAAAAAGGTGGAGATTGGGGAAGTGGAGGGCAAGGTACCTAAGAAGAAGAGGATTGGGGAGGTGGAGGGCAAGGTACCTAAGAAGGAGGTTGAGATTGGGGAGGTGAAGTACCTAAGAAGAAGGTGGAGATTGGGGAGGTGAAGGGCAAGGTACCTAAGAAGAAGGTGGAGATTGGGGAGGTGGAGGGCAAGGTACCTAAGAATAAGGTGGAGATTGAGGAGGTGGAGGGCAAGGTACCTAAAGGGTGAGATTGGGGAGGTGGAGGGCAAGGTACCTAAGAAGAAGGTGGAGATTGGGAGGTGGAGGGCAAGGTACCTAAAATAAGGTGGAGATTGGGCAGGTGGAGGGCAAGGTACCTAAGAAGAAGGTGGAGATTGGGGAGGTGGAGGGCAAGGTACCTCAGAAGAAGCTGGAGATTGGTGAGGTGGAGGGCAAGGAACCTAAGAAGGAGGTGGAGATTGGCAAGGTACCTAAGAAGAAGGTGGAGATTGGGGAGGTGGAGGGCAAGGTACCTAAGAAGAAGGTGGAGATTGGGCAGGTGGAGGGCAAGGTACCTAAGAAGAAGGTGGAGATTGGGGAGGTGGAGGGCAAGGTACCTAAGAAGAAGGTGGAGATTGGGGAGGTGGAGGGCAAGGTACCTAAGAAGAGGTGGAGATTGGAGGACAAGGTACCTAAGAAGAAGGTGGAGATTGGGGAGGTGTAGGGCAAGGTACCTAAGAAGAAGGTGGATATTGGGGAGGTGGAGGGCAAGGTACCTAAGAAGAAGGTGGAGATTGGGGAGGTGTAGGGCAAGGTACCTAAGAAGAAGGTGGAGATTGGGGAGGTGGAGGGCAAGGTACCTAAGAAGGTGGAGATTGGGGAGGTGGAGGGCAAGGTACCTAAGAAGAAGGTGGAGATTGGGAGGTGGAGGGCAAGGTACCTAAGAAGAAGGTGGAGATTGGGGAGGTGGAGGGCAAGGTACCTAAGAAGAAGGTGGAGATTGGGGAGGTGGAGGGCAAGGTACCTAAGAAGAAGGTGGAGATTGGGGAGGTGGAGGGCAAGGTACCTAAAAGAAGGTGGAGATTGGGGGGTGGAGGGCAAGGTACCTAAGAAGAAGGTGGAGATTGGGGAGGTGGAGGGCAAGGTACCTAAGAAGAAGGTGGAGATTGGGGAGGTGGAGGGCAAGGTACCTAAGAAAAGGTGGAGATTGGGGAGGTGGAGGGCAAGGTACCTAAGAAGAAGGTGGAGATTGGGGAGGTGGAGGGCAAGGAAGAGGTGGAGATTGGGGAGGTGGAGGGCAAGGTACCTAAAAGAAGGTGGAGATTGGGGAGGTGGAGGGCAAGTTACCTAAGAATAAGGTGGAGATTGAGGAGGTGGAGGGCGAGGTATCTAAAAAGAAGGTGGAGATTGGGGAGGTGGAGGGCAAGGTACCTAAAAAGAAGGTGGAGATTGGGTAGGGGGAGGGAAAGGTACCTAAGAAGAAGGTGGAGATTGGGGAGGTGGAGGGCAAGGTACCTAAGAAGAAGGTGGAGATTGGGGAGGTGGAGGGCAAGTACCTAAGAATAAAGTGGAGATTGGGGAGGTGGAGGGGAGGGAGTATCAAGGTAGATTGGGGAGGTGGAGGGCAAGGTACTAAAAAGAAGGTGGAGATTGGGTAGGGGGAGGAAAGGTGGAGGGGAGATTGGGGAGGTGGAGGGCAAGGTATGTAAGAAAAAGGTGGAGATTGGGGAGGTGGAGGGCAAGGTACATAAAAAAAGGTGGAGATTGGGGAAGTCGAGGGCAAGGTACCTAAGAAGAAGGTGGAGATTGGGGAGGTGGAGGGCAAGGTACCTAAGAAGGAGGTGGAGATTGGGGAGGTGGAGGGCAAGGTACCTAAGAAGAAGGTGGAGATTGGGGAGGTGGAGGGCAAGGTACCTAAGAAGAAGGTGGAGATTGGGGAGGTGGAGGGCAAGGTACCTAAGAATAAGGTGGAGATTGAGGAGGTGGAGGGCAAGGTACCTAAAAAGAAGGTGGAGATTGGGGAGGTGGAGGGCAAGGTACCTAAGAAGAAGGTGGAGATTGGGGAGGTGGAGGGCAAGGTACCTAACAATAAGGAGGGCAAGGTACCTAAGAAGAAGGTGAGATTGGGGAGGTGGAGGGCAAGGTACCTAAGAAGAAGGTGGAGATTGGGGAGGTGGAGGGCAAGGTACCTAAGAAGAAGGTGGAGATTGGGGAGGTGGAGGGCAAGGTAAACAAGGTGGAAGGTGGAGTGGCCCTAAGAAGAAGGTGGAGATTGGGGAGGTGGAGGGCAAGGTACCTAAGAAGAAGGTGGAGATTGGGGAGGTGGAGGGCAAGGTACCTAAGAAGAAGGTGGAGATTTGGGAGGTACCTAAGGAGGGGAGAGATTGGGGAGGTGGAGGGCAAGGTACCTAAGAAGAAGGTGGAGATTGGGGAGGTGGAGGGCAAGGTACCTAAGAAGAAGGTGGAGATTGGGGAGGTGGAGGGCAAGGTACCTAAGAAGAAGGTGGAGATTGGGCGGAGTGGAGGGCAAGGTACCTAAGAAGAAGGTGGAGATTGGGGAGGTGGAGGGCAAGGTACCTAAGAAGAAGGTGGAGATTGGGAGGTGGAGGGCAAGGTACCTAAGAAGAAGGTGGAGATGGGGAGGTGGAGGGCAAGGTACCTAAAAAGAAGGTGGAGATTGGGGAGGTGGAGGGCAAGGTATGTAAGAAGAAGGTGGAGATTGGGGAGGTGGAGGGCAAGGTACCTAAAAAAGGTGGAGATTGGGGAAGTGGAGGGCAAGGTACCTAAGAAGAAGGTGGAGATGGGGAGGTGGAGGGAAAGGTACCTAAGAAGAAGGTGGAGATTGGGGAGGTGGAGGGCAAGGTACCTAAGAGGAAGATGCAGATTGGGGAGGGGGAGGGCAAGGTACCTAAGAAGAAGGTGGAGATTGGGGAGGTGGAGGGCAAGGTACCTAAGAAGAAGGTAGAGATTGGGAAGATGGAGGGCAAGGTAACCTAAGAAGAAGCTGGAGATTGGGGAGGTGGAGGGCAAGGGAGGTAGATTGGCCTAAGAAGAAGGTGGAGATTGGGGAGGTACCTAAGAAGAAGGTGGAGATTGGGGGGTGGAAGAAGAAGAAGAAGGTGGAGATTGGGAGGTGGAGGGGAGATTGGGGAGGTGGAGGGCAAGGTACCTAAGAAGAAGGTGGAGATTGGGGAGGTGGAGGGCAAGGTACCTAAGAAGAAGGTGGAGATTGGGGAGGTGGAGGGCAAGGTAGATTGGGGAGGTGGAGGGCCTAAGAAGGAGGTGGAGATTGGGGAGGGTGGAGGGCAAGGTACCTAAGGGAGGGCAAGGTACCTAAGAAGGAGGTGGAGATTGGGGAGGTGGAGGGCAAGGTACCTAAGAAGAAGGTGGATATTGGGCAGGTGGAGGGCAATGTACCTAAGAAGGAGGTGGAGATTGGGGAGGTGGAGGGCAAGGTACCTAAGAAGAAGGTGGAGATTGGGGCGGTTGAGTGCAAGGTACCTAAGAATGAGGTGGAGATTGGGGAGGTGGAGGGTAAGGTAGATTGGGGAGGTGGAGGGCCTAAGAAGAAGGTGGAGATTGGGGAGGGGGAGGGCAAGGTGGAGGGGAGATTGGGAGTGGAGGGCAAGGTACCTAAGAAGAAGGTGGAGATTGGGGAGGTGGAGGGCAAGGTACTAAGAAGAAGGTGGAGATTAGGGAGGTGGATTGCTAAGAAGAAGGTGGAGATTGGGAGGTGGAGGGCAAGGTAGATTGGGGAGGTGGAGGGCTAAGAAGAAGGTGGAGATTAGGGAGGTGGATTGCTAAGAAGAAGGTGGAGATTGGGGCGGTGTGGAGGTGGAGGGGAGATTGGGGAGGTGGAGGGCAAGGTACCTCAGAAGAAGGTGGAGATTGGGGAGGTGGAGGGCAAGGTACCTAAGAAGAAGGTTGGAGATTGGGGAGGTGGAGGGCAAGGTACCTAAGAGAAGGTGGAGATTGGGGAGGTGGAGGGCAAGGTAGCTAAGAAGAAGGTGGAGATTAGGGAGGTGGATTGCTGAAACTGCTTCTATACTCTGAAGGTGGAGATTGGGGAGGTGGAGGGCTGAAGAAGGTGGATTGGGAGGGGAGGGCAAGGTGAAGAAGGTGGAGATGGGAGGTGGAGGGCAGCTGAGACTGAAACTGCTTCTAGATTGGGGAGGTGGAGGGCAAGGTGCCTAAGATGAAGGTGGAGATTGGGAGGTGGAGGATGCTGGAGCAGCTCCTCCCTAGACTTACGTTTATTCAAAAGATGGGCTCGCTCCTCCCTAACTTACGTTTATTCAAAACACATGGACAAGAGGACATTCAGAGTAAGCATGCACAATAACACCCCCGATCCTGATGCTCACTATAACTAAAGAGAACCTCAGTGTTAGTATTTACCACCAGCAGTGTATTTCCTTCAAACTGAGTGATTTAGTTGATTATCCCCTTTCCCAAGCTTCTTCACCCAGATATTTACCTCTGATGGGGGTGTACTGAAATTCAAAGCATTTAAAGATATAAGCCGATGAAATGTTTGGATGTGGCACATTCTGTGAAATAATCATTATGACATTTGGCAGATGCATCGAGAGTGACTACGAGGCCATCTACGTATCATACATGTATTTAACCGGCCTCAGATGGCAATGGTGAATTAGTGAATTGGTGGGTTTTTGTTAAATGTGAGCCAAAATCATCACAATTAAAAGAACCAAAGACTTAAACTACTTCAGTCTGTGTGCGTTTAATTAATTTAATACACGAGTTTCACAATTTGAGTTGAATTACTGAAATAAATGAACTTTTTCGATTTATTGAGATGCACCTGTATAATAAGCATATGCTTGTCACATTTTTTCACAGATATCCCAAAATTAATTGTAGTCAGTTGCAAATCTCCTAAATGATCAGCTTGAAAATGTGAAACTTTAACACAGAGAAATGCAGTTGTATATATAGACATTATGAATCACAATGAAGTGTCAGAAGATGAGGTCCCAATACAAAGCTCATAGACCCCATGAAAGTCTCGATGAAATCTTCTGGCGCTTCTTCTTAAGCTCACCTTCATCACATCAAGTCAGCCGGTCGACCTCACATGCTCTTCTTCTCTCGCTACGCTCACATTTCTGCCATGTAAGCAACGGGTTTAATGCATAACATGAACATTAACACAACATACATATACAGAGGATCACAGTGTGTTCAACTATTATCATGATAGCATCGAAGGAACAGATAGAGAAGAACGAAACACAAATACAGGACATGTCCATAAGAAAAGGATAAAAAAGTGATTTGTTATGGCTTCAGTGTAATGCTTAAGATAAATTTTGAAATAATATAATGTTAGGTTTATTATTTGACCATTTTTGTTTGTGTATATGGTATTTACCATATAATTATTAAATTAATCACCACATTTTGATCCAAACTCTTATTTTTATACAACAGAAATATATTTGATAAATGTACAAATTAGATATTCAATATAAATCCATAACACTTGGGTAAATACACAATCATAAAATAATTGTTTTATGGATTTTGTGGATGCATGTAGTCTCTATGACTTTTTTGCAACTACTTGTCTCACTGATTAAATCAAATTAAAACTTTATATGTAACTTTGTTATCTTTCTTGGCGAGACAGTATTTACTGGGTAAATTACAGACCTCTTTTCATTCAGTCTGAGCATATAACGAATTCAAAAAAGGTTTGCATTCAGGCAGTAATGTGGTTCTACATAATAATAAAAAATAAATAATATCTGTAATTTTCATACCATTAATACTTAACTGATTAGCACACAAGGGGATAGACGCAGAATATGCATTGCCAGACAAACGCTTAATAATACAACATAACATCAAGAAATATGATTATACCATCATTTTTTATTAAACAATAATATATGAAATGTATAGTACAATATAGCATAACAACAATAACAATATCACAGAACATAGGGAATAGCCAGGGGAAAGAAGATCAAGTTATAACCTAAAAATAACTAAAAAAGATTAACTCTGCAAATAAATACAATAAAAAAATCATATTTTTACAGAGGTTAGTGTTTTCCTTGCCTTGGTATTTTCTGATACTGAGAGCGTTTTAAAATATTGTTGTAACTCTTTGACAAACACTTTAAAAAGCGGCTTATTATTATTGGAGAATTTACATTTGTGGATATGTTCTTTGGCTAGGAGAAATAATATATTTATAAGATAAAACTCTTTCTGAATATTTGTATCTTTATCAATCAAACCAAACAAAACGTCTTTCCAAAACAAAGAAAATAGAGAGTACACAAAATCAATTACAAACTTGCAAAAACACTTTAGTATAATTACAGTACCAAAATAGATGTACAGCTGTTTAATCTTGTAGATTACAAAAGTTGCACATTGTGTTAATAGCAGATTTTAATTGTTTTGGGTAACTATTCACTGGTTAGAATCTGTGGATTCATTTGAAAGATACTTCTCTGACTTTGTTCACAATTAGATTTTTTTTTTTTTAGTTTGCAATATTTGTAAAATTACTCCAATGGCTAATAACATATGGTTTGGATACAGCTTCCTGAATGTGGTACGAGACAAGCTTTACCCACTGTTGTATGGAATGGATCACAAAGAGGTTGTACTGTATATACAGTTCTGTCGAAACCTTTAAACAATGTAATGACTCCTGAAAGAACAGAATCAACGACAACAGCAAATTCTTTAGGAGAAACAGGAAAGTTAAACTTCTGTAAAAAATCACAATATGACAGAAGAAGACCATAATTGTACGATCTGCTATAAATAACTCATACGTCATCGAATCTGACCAATCAGAGAGAGCTCCAGTTGCCTTACGCCCCGCCCCTCAGCTCCATGTTCAATCGTAGGATTCCTCTCCACCGACTCTTGTCACGCTGCGCTGTTGTCATGGACTCAAAGGTACAGTTAAATAACTAAAACATAATTTAGAACAACATCCTCTCATGTGTATTTCTCTTTACACCGCAGCAGAAGGCAGACTGCTCGCTCTCAACTGCTTAAAACCCGCTCCGTGTTATTCTGACAACTTCCGCGTCACATGATGCTCCGTTGAAACATGTTCTGGCTGCATCTGTTATTGCTGTGTTCAGTGTGTTATTATGCCGTGTCCTTGTGTTCCAGGTGCTCCGGGAGCCGGCGGAGATCGCTCAGTTGTACCGGGACCAGTGTCGGTTCCCGGTGTTGTGTCGCGCGGATGTGGGACCGGTGATCACGTCACGATACGGCGGACAGTACTGCAACGTGTACACAGGTTTAAACTCAACATCAATATCTCTGAACGCCAACCGAACGAACCGTTAAAACTCACAGATTTAAACCTTCATTAGCTTTTAGTTACTTAGGAGAGAATAGATATTAGGCATTTCTGACCCTGCTGGAGCACAAAACCAGTCATGAGAGTCAATTCTTTGAAATTAAGACGTATACATCATCTGGAATATGAATAAGTAATATTTCCATTGATGTATAGTTTGTTATGATTGGACAATATTTGAAAATCTGGAATCTGAGGGAGCAAACAAATCTAAATATTGAGAAAATCACCTTTAAAGTTGTTCAAATGAGTTCTTAGCAATGCATATTACTAATAAAAAATTAGTTTTGATATATTTACGGTAGGACATATCTTAATGGAACATGATCTTAATATCTAATGATTTTTGGTACAGGACATGCTTTACACTCCAGGGCTTCTGTTTTTATTAATAATCCAATAATTGACAAATGCAAATAAATATAGTGAGATGCACTCCACTTTCACACATCCCTGCAAACCTTGTCTTCTTTGTATTGAGCCAAGAGCTCAATCTGTGATGTTTAGATCATTTATTGATCACTAGTCCTCTTCTCATTCAAATTCACAGTTTAGAGATAATCAAAGCGCAGCTAGTATATGCAGCAAATTATGATTTTGCACATGCAACAAAACAAAGTCAATGCTTTGTAAAGTTTTATGCTACACGGTGATTTTCATGTTCATTGCCTAGTATTTAATAAAGTGCATCTAGCAAACCTATTTGTAGTATCAATGCACATTATTTCAAAGCAGCTTTACACAAATTCATAATGCTACTGTTTATAATAACTCAGAGCACAGTTAAAAGCTGGTGGTGTAATTTAAAACAAAGCTATAAATTGTGTTATAATCCCTCACACAGGCGTTTATGTCTTTCAGAGTGGACTCAGCGGGATTTGGAGAGGAATGAAAATGTGAAGTTTTGTCGACAGTACATCGTGTTTCATGATGACGAATCGGTGGTTTACTCCGGACCCTCGGGAAACTGCACGGAGATCAAGGGAGAGTAGGTGGACTTTACTCATATGTGATCAAAGGAAGATATTTAAAGGCATAATTGAGCATTTATTACGGTCACGTCTTTCCAAACCGGTTTGACTTCTGCGTAACACAGTATTCTGGTGAATGCTTCAAAGGTTTTCCCCATACGGTGAACGTCACCGGGGTCTAAAACGACTCCGAAACACCGGTTTGGATCGACATGAGCACTTTAATTTTTGTTGTTCTCTATGTTTAGGCTGCTCAGTGTGGATTCTCCATCCGGTGAAATGAAGGCTGTAATGAGAGAGAGCACCATTAAAGGAGAAGACAAGCAGTTCCTTGAGGTCGGATTGTTTGCTCATTTATTTACCTTCAACATAACTTTACTTGACACTTTGGCAGTGTGTGCAAATGGCTAAACAACTGAACAAATACATGATGCCTTGTATTTTAATATGTGTTGTAGGCATAAAGCTGCAGAAAGACGTCTCAGAGTAGTCTGCCTAATGTTTAATAGGAAATATTCACATGATTTTGAGCTTATCATATCAACAGACAGAGCTGGGTAGTAACTGATTGCATGTAATCTGAATCCAAAAATTAATTATAGTGCATTTTTTGATGTGTTACATATTATTTACACAATAGCAATTATATATTGATTCTCTTTTTCATCTGAAAAATCCCACCGCTCACCAGAGATCATTAGTCCGGTGGCTACACAGCATTTGACGGCTGGATTTACAAAAATCATTTCAGATTTGAGAAGTGTTTCAACATTGCATCGACTAATAATGAACACATTGATTTTATTTTAATGATCAATCTGTCGTTTATTTCACCACGCTTTACTTTGGAAGGCTTTCAGACACATTAAAATGCACAAATTCACCAACTTTTGTCATCTGATCCTCTTTCACCTAATGCATTTTAATTTGAAGTACCCATGAGATTTAATATTTTAATAATGAAGCATCACATTTGCACGCTCATGGTTCTCTGACATTGGGCCCGAGACTGAGCGTGTGTGTGTGACTGAGCGTGTGTGTGTGACTGAGCGTGTGTGTGTGTGTGACTGAGCGTGTGTGTGTGTGTGTGACTGAGCGTGTGTGTGTGTTGTGTGTGACTGAGCGTGTGTGTGTGACTGAGCGTGTGTGTGTGACGGAGCGTGTGTGTGTGACGGAGCGTGTGTGTGTGACTGAGCGTGTGTGTGTGTGTGAGCGTGTGTGTGTGTGTTGTGGACGAGCGCGTGTGTGTGACTGAGCGCGTGTGTGTGACGGAGCGCGTGTGTGTGTGTGTGAGCGTGTGTGTGTGTGACTGAGCGTGTGTGTGTGAGACTGAGCGTGTGTGTGTGACGTGACTGAGCGTGTGTGTGACTGAGCGTGTGTGTGTGACTGAGCGTGTGTGTAGACTGACGGGTGTGAGACTGAGCGCGTGTGTGTGAGCGCGTGTGTGCGTGTGTGGACGCTGTGCGTGACGTGACGCGTTTGTGCGTGTGTGTCTGTGCGTACTGTGTGTGTGTGAGAGCGTGTGTGTGTGTGACTGAGCGTGTGTGTGTGACTGAGCGTGTGTGAGACTGAGCGTGTGTGTGTGTGTGTGCGTGTGTGTGACTGTGTGATGTGCGTGTGACGTGCTGCGTGTGAGAGGTTACTCCTTCATGAATGCAGAGGTTAACTGCTGCTCTGCCTATAGTGTAGTGACTGCCCCTATGTGCTTGAGACTGTGTGTTAATACTGACAGCGAGACTGAGCGTGTGTGTGACTGAGGTGACGTTGTGTGATGACTTGTGACAGTGTGTGTGTGAGTGTGTACCCGTGATCGTGATACGTGTAGGTCCTCGTCCTCATAATGCAGAGGTTAACTGCTGCTCTGCCTATAGTTAGCAATGCCCCTAAATCTTGCTGTGTTTAATAAACAGCTGTTTTACTCAATTATTCTGAGGTGAAATTCAGTGCAGTCCCGTATCGTGATACGTATCGTATCGTGGCCCTTGCATCGTGATACGTATCGTATCGTAGCCTCTGTATTGTGATACGTATCGTATCGTGGCCTCTGTATCGTGATACGTATCGTATCGTAGCCTCTGTATTGTGATGTATCGTATCGTGGCCCTTGTATCGTGATACGTATCGTATCGTGGCCTCTGTATTGTGATACGTATCATGGCCCTTGTATCGTGATGCGTATCGTAGCCTCTGTATTGTGATGTATCGTATCGTGGCCCTTGTATCGTTATACGTATCGTATCGTGGCCTCTGTATTGTGATACGTATCGTGGCCCTTGTATCGTGATACGTATCGTAGCCTCTGTATTGTGATGTATCGTATCGTGGCCCTTGTATCGTGATACGTATCGTATCGTGGCCTCTCTATCGTGATGCGTATCGTATCATGGCCTCTGTATTGTGATACATATCGTATCGTGGCATCTGTATCGTGATACGTATCGTATCGTAGCCTCTGTATTGTGATATGTATCGTATCCACACCTGGCCCACACCTGGCCCGCCCAGGTAAAGTCTATGTGTGGGAAACAATGTTGGTCAAAGTTCCACGGTTTATTTTCCGGGATTCCACAGCTTTGCTGGCTTTATGGTGTTTTTTTGTTGTTGCTGTCATTTATAAAAAAGTATAATTTTGAGCTCAGGATTCATCGGGAAACATTCACAGGTTCATTTTGAGGTATTAGCAAATCAACTTTTCACAGAACTTACATAATTACCCATCATACATTGTGATATAGCTTGGTCCATTGGATCAGACTGCTTTCTCACTGCAACCGAACCGCTCCAGAGTTCGCTCTCAATCGAGCCGAGACCACCTCGTTCAGGCGATCTCGGACCGATTGTTTTGGCGCGGATCCGAGCACGATTGCCATGTTCACATATGCTCAAACGAACCGAGCTAAAAGGGGAAATGCGCCAAGTTCAGAAACAAAGGGCCAGGTGTGAAAGCACCCTTATTGAATGCTCTGTTGTGACTCAGATTAACAATCTGATCACGAGTGCTCCTCATCTAAATGAGACCCTACATCAGGGGTGTCCAGTCCTGCTCCTGGAGGGCCACTGTGTCCTAAAAGCTCAAGGTCTTCAGCATTACCAGCTAGAGTCTGTTGAGGCCCTGCTTTACAGCGGTGCTTCTCAAACCTGTCCCGGGGACTCCCAACCACTGCACATTTGATGTGTTTCCCTCATCAGACACATGCAATTCAAGTCTTTCAATCTAATAAGCGGGTGAGTTGAATCCGGTATAGATGAGGAATGAGACAATACGCCGTGGTTTGTCTTCTCCAGGATAGGTTTGACAAAGATCTGCAAGGAAGAAGCTTTCCAGTGATTTCTCTTTTAGCGTTTGTGCTCTCTCTCTCTGTCTCTGTCTAGATCTGGCATAAGAACAAGAAGCTGAAGTGTCTTAATCTGACGACTCTCAACAAACATGGCAAAGTGTATGAAGATGGTAAGAAGAAAACATCCACACCCTGTTACCAAAAATGGCATATCAGGGCTCTAGACCAGTAGTTCTCAAACTTTTTACAGCGGTGCACCCCCTCTCTTCCACTTAGACCGCAGTCACACCTTTTCTATTAAAGGACAATATTTCCCTCCTTAAATTGATTTACAGGAGCATTTTTTTACCTTTTATAGAGGCAAAGATTTTCTATTCTTATTAATTGTATGCCATGTTTTATGTCATACCTTAACATTCCATTCCAAGTGTATTATTAATATAATAAATAAAGCAATAAATGATTGCAAATCTTAGTGATGCTTGTAGATTTAAAAATAAAAGCATTAGTAGGTGGCAGCAAGTCTTAATCAGCCAGGCATTGTGTCATTTTTTAACGAAGCAAAATGCTTTATTTATGAATGGGTTAGTAATCACTGACTCTCCGAATCGTTCAAAGCCGTAGATTCGTTCACTAACGAGACGCACACCAGATGATATTATTATTATTATTAATTTTGTCGCAAAATAGAACAAGCAATATTGCGTTTAAAATATAGGCTACATTTAAAATGTAAAATGTTCACTTAATATTACAGTTTTTGTTGAAGTGTTGTAAAAATGGTCATATTTGCCATCGTTTGGATATCCAGGGAAAATGGCATTCTTGCTGGTGTTTTGAACATCTGTCTGTATCGAAGAGAGATTAAATCGATCTCAATGTACAGTCCGTGTCAATATTTACTCTTCATGCTATTAAGTGATATACTTTAAATATACATTGAACAGCAGCACGATTTGCCAAAGCAGCATATTCAGCCGGCATGCCATAACTCATAATTTAGTTCACACACCCCCTCCGTCACCCCTGTTTGAGAACCACTGCTCTAGACTCACTAAATGGTCACACTGTACAGCGTGAGTGCAGCAAATAGTGGCGCAGTCTCAATAGTGCAGCACAGCGGTGATGCAGAAATGAAGCACAGAAGGCTTTCCTCTCAACTGTATCACAAAAGGGGTCATTACTCAACGCTTTTACAGCACTGTGCATTGTGGGCATATCAATAGCACCTACTCTGCCACATGGCTTTGTCCCACTACAGCCGCTTATTTCACATCTGGTTCTGCAGTCGAATATAGCTATGGATGGCATAGATCACATGCTTTAGGCAAACACGTATTGTGCTCAGCTTCAGCGTTTGTGTTGTTTGTTTTTCTAGTGCAAGCTTCAGTGTCGAACGTAACATCACTACAGCTCAGGCCATTTTGAACATTCACGTTTGACAGGTTTTCTCTTGCACTACTTCTTTATACATCATCGGAATAAATAAGCTTTGCATTGATGTATGGTTTGTTACATTATATTTGGAATCTGAGGGTGCAAAAAAATCTAAATATTGAGAAAATCATCTTTAAAGTTGTTCAAATGAAGTTCTTAGCAATGCATATTAATAATCAAAAATTAAGTTTTAATATATTTACGCTTAGAATTTTGCTAAATATCTTCATGCAACATGTGGCATCTTCATGTGGAGCTTAAGTTGTTCATTCACCCATCAGATCACCCGACATACATTAACACATGATTACAATTACTGATAATGACATATGGAGTATGATACAATATGAGGAAAGTCAAACATGAATTTTTAAATAGCCAATTGCCTTTAGCTTCTTTGCTTTTGTTAGTTGATGGCAGGGAACATAAAGCTATTTTACACTGCATACGTCAATGGCAGCCCATAAAACCATTCGTAGGAATATTAAGAAATTATGCATATTGGGTGATCATAACCAAGTTTGTAGTGTGTATTTATTTATTTAATTTTGTTCGTACATCATGGCTTGCATTTCAAATACATTTCTGATTATTTTATCTTATTAAATTCTTTAAAATTGGCACAATGCATTGCTGAACTGAGCCACATAAAAATGACTGAAAATTTTTCCCTACAGTTATGAAGTAGATATCAATGTAGAGCCTAAACAAGAAGTGAGGCTGTATCTGGACCATGCTTTGGTCTGTTTAAATTAAATTTGAATTCAATATTTGGCACATTAATCTTGCTGAGTGTGCTTACGTTGCCACCTACAGGCCAAAGAAGCTTAAAAACTGTTTCTTTTGCATAGCTTGTGTCCTAAAGTCATGCTCTTGTGTGTTAATGTAACCGTATTCAGCATCAGAAGCAGACACGGTCTGATAATCATGATACCCGAGGCTTGTGTGTTCTCTGTTCTCAGGTCAGTTTGGCTGTATGGTCTGGTCTCATTCAGAGACTCATCTCCTATATGTTGCTGAGAAGAAACGACCCAAGACCGAGTCGTACTTCCAGGTCACAAACGCAGATGATTACAGAAAACACAATGATTTATTCTCTTGATCTGACCTCTTGTTCCCTTAAACTGCAGGGGCCTGAGACGGGTTTGCCCGCTGATGACGAGGAGACCATTAAGACAGACAAGAAGGAGGAAACAGTGCTGGTACGAGTTTGCCATCTTCTTTTACTCTAGTTTGGTTAATCATTGGTCAATCGTTGGGAATGACGTTGTGTGCAGGGTCAGCAGTTTGAGTATTATGAAGACTGGGGTGAAGCACTTGTGAATAAAAGCAGCCCAGTGCTCTGTGTGCTGGACATCGAAGGCAGTAACATCACCGTTCTGGAAGGAATACCCTCCAACATCTCCCCAGGACAGGTACACTCGCTGTGTTTGTGTTTTAGATTTATTTACATTTATGCATTAAGCAGACGCTTTTATCCAAAGTGACTTACAGTGCAATCAGGTTATACATTTTTTTGTCAATATGTGTGTTCCCTGGGAATTGAACCCACAACCTATTGCGTTGCTAATGCAATGCTCTACCACTGAGCCACAGGAACACATGGGTTCTAGGTTTTAGGCATGGGTGCAAAGTAAGGTGGCACAGATTTGCTGAAAATCATATTGTGGTTATTTTGATATTTGTGACCCTGGACCACAAAACCATTTTTTATACATCATCTGAAAGCTGAATTAAATGATATTTCCATTGATGTATGGTTTGTTATGATCGGACAATATTTGATAAATCTGGAATCTGAGGGTGCAAAAAAAAATCTAAATATTGAGAAAATCATCTTTAAAGTTGTTCAAATTAAGTTCTTAGCAATGCATATTAATAATCAAAAATTAAGTTTTGATATATTTACGGTACAAAATATCTTCATGGAACATGATCTTAATATCTAATGATTTTTTGGCATAATATAAAAATGTATAATTTTGTCCCATACAATGTATTGTTGGCTATTTCTACTAATATACCTGTGCTGCTTATGACTGCTTCTGTGCTCCAGGGACACATTTTACTTTAATTTCCCTTGTAATAAGCTTTAACATCTCAACATCTCGATATTAAGGCTGAAAGGACAAAAAAATATAAATAATTAATAGTTGAAATGAACATCACTCATGTTCAGCAGGATGTGTATAAACTACAAACGGTGTTGATGTGTTTTGTCTCTTTCTGTCCATCACCTGCTGGTTTCTGGGCTTAATAGGGTCATGTTAGCAAAATGGGAGATAGGAAGCCCACTTTTCAGAACATTTACAGTGCTGTACTTGAGTTTAGTAACAGTCAGCGTAGTAAATCCCTCTCTGAATTTCGTCTGTTAATAAATCTCATTTAAAGCAGCACTATAGACCCTTTTTCTGTTAGTAAACATTGAGGTTTTTCTGTGGTTGGAGCTTAGCTGGAGGCAGAAAGAGTCCCCTGACCGCTTCACTAACACTAGCTATAAAGTCTGTTTAGCTTGTTTTTTAACAATAACTGGAGAAATTTCGTTTTTACCTGCATATGTAAGGTCACTCACTGTCCGGGACCGCGACTGTTATTTGAAAAGGTTAACTTTAACGTACGAAACCAGATTGGCTGACCCGCACACGCTTTAACTCAAAGCTTGGTGTATAGTAGAGACATATGGGTACGGAAAGTATTTCGACATTTTTCTCTCTGTGTTATTATTCTAAAATCAGCCACAACAGCACCCCATTAAGAAAAACACAGAATCATTTTGCAATTTATTAAAAAAGAAAACAATGTATATTCACCCTTTGCTGTGAATTACATAAGCACACCTTCATTTGCATGTGTTGGATTTAAATAGGAAAGCCACACACCTCAGTTTGTTGTCAGAGCAAATTTTTAACACACATGTGGCACACCATACAAAAAAATTTTCTGTGAGAAGAGCACAGTGCATAAAAATCTTTAGATGCGCCCATAACAACAAAAAAGAAGAACAACACTTTTCGGGATTGAACCTTTTCTGATAAGAGTTGTGGCTTGCAAAAAATTTTTGACACATGAAAGCCCGCATGGAGTTTTGCTAAAAAACACCTGAAGGACTGATGGTGACAATTCGTTGGTCTTGGACTGGCAAGGTTCATTCTCTGGTCTGAAAAAAAAACTAGAACTTAAAATGGCCTTAAAGATAATATCAAGCGGTTTGTCATTAATCTTACTCCGGAGAAAACCAGGCACTGCTTAATTAAGAGTCTGTCCATCTGTTTTGGAGATTGTTTTATTTAACTTTTTTTAAGTGAAGCATGGTAATTACTTTTACTGTGGGTGTTTTTCAAGTATATGATTTGTGTGATAGCTTGTAGTTTTAAAAGATCAGGACGACTGTTGCAAATCGAGGAAAGATGAATGCGTACAGGGATGGACGAAAACCTTTGGGCAAAGAAGAAACTGCTCAGTCACACAAGAAGGAAAATGGCACTTAAGGCTTTACCTTCCAACAAGATTCAACATGAAAAGGAAATCCTCTAAAATATCACACAGCTAAAATGAAGGAGTGGCCTCTGTGACTGTTCTTGAATGGCCCATGGCACGTTTTGGGAGCCCTGACTTAAACATTCATTCTTCCCTTTGCAAGACCTGGCTGTCCACGGCTAATAATTGGTGGCTAACCTGAGCTGTTGTCCCTAGCAACTGGAGAGGATCTGCAGCCAAAAAGAGTGGCATGCGAGGATCCCCAAATCCAGTGTGATATGAATCTTTCCCCCAGATATGCAGTTTTTCAAAAGGGTGCTTCTATAAATGTGGATTGACATTACAGTATTTTGTACTTAACCATGCAAACACTCTCTAAACGATGTTTTTTTTTTAAATAAATCCATAGGAGATGCTTTCTTCCTCTGCGTGATTAATGTGTTTTTCTGTCAATATGGGGTGCTGACATTAATGAGGAAAAAAAAATGAACTGATTTTAGCAAATGAATATAACAAAGAGTGAAAAATTTAAGGGGTCTGAATACTTTCCGTATTATAATTTATTATTGTAAGCTATAATTAGCACATTATTATTCCAGTTAATCACAACAATGTACATATACAATTACATAAGAAATAAATATCATTGGTGTTTTGGCAAACACATGCCTGTGGGTGTTTTTCGCACACCATAGTGAGATGCCAAAACAGATAAAAATATTTAGATGTGCATAACAACAAAAAACAACACTTTATTGAACCTTTTCTGATAAGAAGTGTTGCAAAAAAAAAAATTGATCATTTTTGTCCTGAATGACGTTGTTTTGGTCTGGCAGTGATGACACACGCTTCTCCGACACTCATGGGACATAATGAAATAAAGAAAATTCAGCTAAAATCTTTGTTTTTATATCTAAAGGATGTTTTTTCCTTAAATTTTGAATGGCCAAAAACCTGACTAAGGATTTTGCAAGAGAATGACAGTTGGAAACAAATCAGTATGCTGAACAAAACCCAACACAAAACAAAGCTCCACCAATTTCAAACACAGCACTTTGACCCGTTTCCCTGTACATTCAGCTAAGATTTGGATTTTTTAACACTATGTACATTACATAGAATAAAAACTGGTCCCCTGGTTTTGTGTTCAAAAAATAAAAAAAGTTTCTATTTTAATATAAATGATTAATGTTTTTACTACTTTTTGTATGCGGATAAAATGTACAAATATTTGTCAAGCTGATAAAAAACACATACATCTCAGCCATTTATTTTGCAATTATAACAGACTCTTTATTGTAAAATGATTAGTAACTTTTTTCCTGATTCAGAGTTATTGTTTATTTTTAGGCTTAGACCTAAAAAATTTCAAACATGAAAATATCAAATGCAGATGAATGTTTTTTTCCAATACGCTCAACTCTTGTGCACACACAACACACATCAGAGCTACCTTAAATGAAAAAAACCCAACACAAAACAAAGCTTCTGGTCTCATTTGATTAAAACTGGAAAAAATACTATTTTAATCTACTTTTGATGACACAGGGCTTTCAATAAAACAGTGTTTGTGGGAAAATATCTGGTGGCACGAGCCATGACACAGGGCTTGTGTTTGTGGGCTGGTGGCACGAGCCATTCAGACTGGGGGTCAAATACTGTGCCAACAGAAGGTGGGTGATGGGAAATATGCATCTGATGAAGATAAACTTAAAACATAATCTAATTTTTCAGTTTTTAGAGAGGCTTGCATGCTAACAGCAATGTCATTTCTGCAGGTCGTCTCTGTTTTATGTGGATCTGGCCAGTGGTAAATGTGGTAAGCTGTGCATTTTTTTAACTCAAACTATTCTGTACAGAAAATGCTGCTGTGTAATTCTCACATGAGAACAGTGCCAGCACATATCAAGCACTTTCATTGCAGTCACTTTAAAATGTTGTCATTAGCTGACACTATGGGGATGGCAATCGCTGAAGTGATATTGATTTAATCTTAGAACCAGATTCAGCGTCACCTGGTCAATCTCTAACACTGTTCATAAAGACAAACAGGATTGTTTCCACCCCTTTTTAGACAGCCTTTTGTGCTTATGACAAACACATGTGGGCCAGGTCTCTCTTAGGCCATGCTTAATGTCTATGTAGGCTGGTGCCACATGAATGATATAGATCTGATCAGTGGTTGAGCAGATTTGCCACAGAAAGGTCTGGCTGTCTCCGCGATGAAAATGTCTGAATGTGTGGTTCAGAAATCCCTGGTGGCTACAGGCTGGGCAATGGCTCATACTGTTAGCTAGGCTCTATAGCATGGATATTTCACATTTGGCTTTCCAGGATATTGGTGCTAGATGGATTGTAGTTTTACTGCTGTATTTTCTTGCAGCCAGTTAATGTTTATTTTTGCAGCTTCAGTAGAAATGCAAATTTAACTTATCCGCTAACTGGGATATTGCATTCATATTTGCGAATAAAGCACCGTTTCCATCCAACGAGTCAAAGAGAATAAATTCGTCACTTCCTGATAATCTGTCACTAAATATGAGTAAGAAAAGCAGGAGAAGCCACTGAATTTAATAATTTTCATATATGATGAAACACAATAAATGTGGTTAATGCTTTCGGAGGTGAATGCCAGCTGTTTGGGAACGCAGTCGTGCAAGACAATTAAACAGACATACTTTGATGACAGACTTTGCATCACAAAATTAATTAATGAAATGCCTGAAAAATGAGTGTTAAATCTTGTCATTTTACATTATTGACACTATTTTCCTATTTGATATCGTGCAGTTGCTTTGTTACAATTTGTATTGTTAAAAGCGCTATATAAATAAAGGTGACTTGACTCAAAACAACATTTCAGATGCCATGCAACAAGATATGATCCTGGAGCACAAAACCAGTCTTTAAGTGTCAATTTTTTTAATTAAGATGTATGCATCATCTGAAAGCTGAATAAATAATCTTTCCATTGATGTATGGTTTGTTATGATCTGACAATATTTGTAAATCTGGAATCTGAGGGTGCAAAAAAATCTAAATATGCAGAAAATCATCTTTAAAGTTGTTCAAATGAAGTTCTTAGCAATGCACATTAATAATCAAAAATATTTTTTTTATATATTTACGGTAGGAAATGTACTAAATATCTTCATGGAACATGATCTTAATATCTAATGATTTTTGTAATAAATGAAAAATGTATAATTTTGACCCATACAATGTATTTTTGGTTATTGCTACAAATATACCCGTGCTGATTATAACTGCTTTTGTGCGGGGGGAATTTATTCAATGAAAAAAGTGTTTCCATTGTAATTTATTCGCATTATTCTTATCGGATAAAAAGTTTATCCTACTCTATACGTTTACGAGCATTTTTATAAATTTATGTACATCTTGGCATTTCCATCCACTGTTTTTTGTATGTGCTATTCCAAAATGCACATAAAAAAGGTGGATGGAAACATATCTAATGTCAAAATAATTGAGATGGCCAATCAAATCAAAGTAGGTGGGGTTTATTGCTCACAGAAGCAGAGCGCGAATTCCAGCGCGAAGCGTCAGTTTAACGTTAAAATAGCTTGTTAAGATGGAAGTTACAAATCCTTTAATATTAGCCAACTGTTTTACGATAGAAATGCTAAATGACCGTTACATCCAGTGATGCAAACAACTCAACCTTTTTTCTCAAATATCACCATTTTAAGTAGGGTAGGTGATTTCGGAAACACAAGCTAGCTTTGAATGCACGATCCCACCCTCCCTTATAATAATCACTTTGCAAAGCCACGCCTCCTCCAAAACACATGAGCGCACTCCGTCAGAGCAGAGACTAACCTGATGAGAGACGGCGTTGGTGGAGGCTGGTGTCAGATCACCTCACGCTGATGAAGTCTGCACAAGCAGGTGCCCAGAGGTATGCAAATACATATTTTGACAAGCAGGCATGACAGCCTATTGTAATGTTTGGACCGATCATTTTGATTGGACGAACATTTTATGGTCCTACAACTTTCAGAGACGATATAAATACATTTAGACCACTTAACATAGTGATAATGTGCATAACAACTATTTTTTTTTAACCAAATCACATACTCTGCCTTTAAAGTAGCGTATGTTAATTACCTGCGTCTGCGTCTCTCTCTCTCTCTACAAACAATGAAGCTGAATTTAGTTAGCCTACTTCAAAAACAGCGATTTTACCCCCCTCTTTGCTGAGAAATGTAATGTAGCGATTCGGTATCTATTAATAAAAGTTATGGTGCAGCATTGAGAACAAGTTTCTTAGCTCCTGATTGTTTCTGTGTGCAAGTGATGTGTGTGTTTGTGTGCTTCAATTAAAGTGGCGCATTACTATTGAACTGTCAGGTTTTAATGCACCGTTGGCCTTGCCACGGACACATACAGTGGTGTTCAGTAGGGGCACATTGAAAATCTGTTATTCAAAGTCTAATTTAAACGTGAAAATTATGCACGAAAAAGTGCTTCAGAAAAATTTGCATGATAATTAAATATAGATTGCTATATATTGGTGGTGGTGGTGGTGGGGTGGTATTAGCACAGTGATCAGAAAAAAAAATGCCCAAAAGGTTGCCGACCCCTGCTCTATGGGCTTCAGAGATTGTCACGTCAGGGTGAAGTTTCCATAGCGTCAGCTTCTGATGCAGCAAGCTAAGGATTTTCTAATGTATTAGCAGTTAAGATTTGACTAGAATCTCTGAACTTGATCTATGCTCTCGCCTCAGAACAGTTATCATCTAACTCCAGCGCTGTCTGCTCTCCTCGGCTGAGTCCGGACCACTGCCGTATTGTTTACCTGGAGTGTGGTGTCTTCGGTCCACACCAGCAGTGCAGCCGTCTATATATGGTGTGTACTTTGTATGTGGCCAATCCTTAAAGACCCCAGTCAAAAATAATATCCTCAAATGTATTTCAAATACATTTATTTCATGCCAAGTATACTACAAATACATTTTCATATTTATGCACTTAAAAAAATGCCCTGCAATTGTACTTTTTTTACAACTGATTTTGTGCTTTAATGGTGCAGAAGTAGTGCTGAAGTCCAATTAAAGATATGCTTAATATTAGGGGTCGACCGATATGTGTTTTTCAGGGCCGATGCCGATACCGATTATTACAGATCAAGTAGACCGATAACCGATATTTTGAACCGATATACGTGTCTGGTGTAAAAATGAAAATGAATGCCAAAATTAATAATAACAAGAGCTCTGACAAAAAACTTTCTTTAAATGCTTTTAAACATGTCTTTAATTCTGAAAACTGTTAATAACAACAACATTAAGTAAACAGTAATATTAATAATATTAATAATAACATAAGTGCAGGGATCACCCAGAAGCATTCTGTAAACATTTTGTAAAACTTAAAGTAAACAACAAGCGACAAATGAACAAATAATGGAAAATAAATGTAATAGCTCCCTGAAGTTTTATAAGCTAATAAAATGGGCAACAATTAGTAGTCCCAATCCAATCTTTTAATCAAATGAGAGTTAAAATTTATTTTTGGCAAACAAATGAGTTTACTATTCAAATTAAAACATGGAAGAAATAGCGTATTGTGTGATTATTCTAAACAAAAGTTGTAATAATTGTTGTAGTTGTATTACGTATATTCTACTGCACCACAGTAATATATTCTGCTAAACCGAACTTATATTTTGACAGGTTGCCATGAGGACCTTTTAAGTTTCTGTAGCCTATGTATATATGATATGACGATCGTTTTACTCAAATGAAATGGTCAAATGCTCATGAAGTGACTCTCCGAGCAGTTCTGGGGATGTTGTTCATGTATTTATGTCCTCATTTAGTGAGACGGCAGATGCTGAAATCACCGCGAGCATCACACGCTCTTGAGTATGTATGTGTGCAGTAAATGAAACCGCACGTCTGTGTCATTCATTAACAGAGATGCAGAACATGCAGGATTCATATTTAAATAGTGTTTTTGCGGCTTAATATTTATAGATACTAGTCCATAGCGCGAGTCGATTTAAGTGTACTGGCCTACTTTTGATTAATTCATCCAAACTTCGACAAATTCCATGACATTCCGCGTTATACGGTAAATCCATTATATGACTGCATTCCGCGATTCCGCCCGCATTTTCCTCCCGCATCGCGGACATCATAGGTTATATTGAGGTGTTTTGCAACTTCAGTGTAGTGGATTGTGATTTATTGCAACGTCTGCTGCTGCCTTACCTTTGAGAGACAACTGATGCGTGATCACTGACGCAGCTCCAGTTAGCAAGTGCTTTCGGTGTGAGACTGCCTTCAGTTTCCCGCGTTGATTGGTCGGACTCGTGACTCCCTACATATCAGATGAGCGGTGGGCGGAGATTGCTCTAGGCCACAGAGTGTTGAGCTCAGACAGGCTGCATCGGAGCCAAATAGTGCATTTAAAAATTTAATAATTTAACCTGTATTATTTATTCACCAATAAGTAATGTCACATGTAAATAGTATGTCTGTTTGCAAAATAAAAATAAATAAATAAATTATCGGCAAATCTGTTTTGAAAATGGCCGATATCGATAATCGTAAAAATGCTTAATATCGGCGCCGATAATCGGTCGACCCCTACTTAATATATTTGATTGTGCTAAAGGGGAACTAATGCAAGTATACTTCAGATATTTGAAAGTTTACACTTTTGCATTTAAAGACCGATATTATTCAAAGATCATATGAATCTCATCAAAAGTGACATTAAAACACATTTTAGACTTAATGTTAAGAAATGTGAATTGTTCACTAGTATGCCAAATAAAGTTTAATTATAATTTTTATTAGAGATCGACCGATATATCGGTTTACCAATATTTTTCCCGATATTTAAGCATTTTACCATAATCGGATATCGGTTAAAAAAAAAAAAATTTGATATGACTTCTGTCCTTTATTTTCTCCATTTGAAAACATTAGACATTATTTTGCTTATTGTTAATATCAGTGTTGCTGATGATGCTTTTTATAAATAAAATGTTTTTATTGTAATTTTAAGATAAAATTTTGCATGAAAATGTTAATTTTCAACAGTTTTTTTGTTGTTAAGATGACTGAAAGGAGGAAAAACCAAAGTGAAGAATGGACTTACTTCACTTACTTTATAACAGTAACTAAATATCGGTTCTGCATATCGGTTATCGGGTACATAAACATACAAATAATCGGTATCGGTTATAAAAAATCAATATCGGTCGATCACTAATTTTTATATCAGTAAGTCTTGAGTTATCGGTCAGTAAATATGTTAATAATTTTAACTATTCTTTGTATTAAATTAATGTATTTTAAATATATATTTTTTTTTACTAGTCACACAGTAAGTTTAGAATTAATTTACTTAATATTTTAATAACCAAGAAGATTTCTCGTTCAAAATATATATAGTGCAAAAACCCTTCGGCCCAGTTATTTAAACAGACTTTAGTGTGATTTTGGTCATGTTTCCCAATTTCAGAGCCAACTTTAGTTGGAGATACAGGTGGTATTTATAGTCTGAGTGATTTGACATTTATAAAAGTGATCAAATTTAAGTATCTTATTCAAGTGACTGTTGTGGTTTGGTTGCAGTATGACTGGTACACCAAGCAGACCAGTGTTGTGGTTGATGTGGTGCAGAGAGCCAGAGAGGGTATGTGCATGCATTCATGTTTTTTTTTGGTAAAGAATTTATAAAAGCTGTTATTCAGATGAAGGTCTCTGGCCTGTTTAATCTATCTCTGTGTGTGTGTCAGATGGTTTTACTGGGATCTACAGCTCAATGCTTTCTCCCCACTGCTGGTCAGCTGACAGTCAGCGTGTGCTTATATCCTGTGCTCAGAGATGCCGCAAGGTGCTGTAACACCTCTCTCATACTACAGCTGCATTCATAAACATGCTTTCACTCCACATACATTTAAATTCCTAAATTATTGAAATGCCAATGCATTAAGAGCAGAGGCGTGAAAACTTTCGAATTTGAAAATCAGGGTAAATTTGACTTATTTTGTCTTCTGGGAAACATGTAAGTAGCTTCTGAAGGGCAGTACTAAATAAAAATAATATGATATATTGGCAAATCTTACATTTTCTAAGCTCTTAATGCATGGTGTCTCCTTCTGGAGCATCGGTGAGCGTCTGAATCTTCTGTAATAGTTGCGTACGAGTCCCTCAGTCGTCCTCGGTGTGAAAAGATGGATCTCAAAATCATACAGTCATCGTCAAAGGTGTCATATACACAAAAATGCTGGAAAACCAAAGTATTAGTGTGAGCTGAAGGATTTTTCTGAAGAACAGCAGACAGTTTAACTGTTCAGGACAAACCAGGGACTCATGAACAACTATCACTAAACTAACAAACACAGCTGTGCATCATTCAGACAACAACACAGTGTTAAGGGTCATTTTTATAAATTCAGCAATTATTTTCTCTTGTGGACTACATGTAAATGTATTTTATGTGAAATATCTTATCCAGGTCAGTACTTAATAAACAATAACATCCCTCTTATTTTGGTAAAATAATTAACATTTCGCATATTCTGCAAGGTGTATAAACTTTTGACTTTGACTGTATATCTTGCCCAAAAAGACATAAACGTTTCCATTCACATCTGCAGTAATAATTAATTCACAGACATGAATCTTAAAAACTAATCATGTCCGAAAAAATTTGGGTTTTATATTGGTCTTTGTAAAAAATATTGTAAAAATCACTAGACCATATTCAGATAAACATTTAGGTGAGATAATTAATGTTTCTTTACATTAAAAATAAATCCAAAATACTACACCCCCTCTTAATAAAAGAAAATCCCCTCTACCGGGGAATTCACCTTCTGTTTCATTGTATCTATTTTGGGATGTGAGTGTATGTTTCTTTATCTTTAATGGTAAATTAGTTTCTGTCGTTCCTATATTACAGGATCTGTTGGTTGTTGATATTTCATCTGGTGAAGTGACGTCTCTCACCTCCCGTATGTAGTGCACACTCTTCGTTTCCTTATGTAACACACTACTGTACTGTACTGTATGTCTGTAATCTGACAGTACTCTGTGCTGCTCTAGAGTCAGAGGAGGGAAGCTGGAGTTTGCTGAATATCGACAGAGATCTGATGGTGGTCAGCTGCTCGTCACCAAACTGCCCTCCAGACCTGGTATTCCCACATGAGTGTCCATGCCACAGCAAATTTGCTATCGAACACGCTTTGACCTATTCAAGTATTTTCAACTATTTAACGTTAAATATTAATTATAAAAAGCATATGCATAGAATTGACTAGCTTTTTCTTCAGTCGAGTAAAGCTTTAAAAGGACAATTTGATCATTGTTTTGTTTTTTTCCAAACCCTACACAATGCTAAAACAAATACTAACCCCTTAACCCAGGGGTGTCCAGTTCTGCTCCTGAAGGCCCACTGTCCTACAGCGTTGGCTCCAGTCCTCATTAAACGGATAGTTCACCCAAAAATGAAAATGTGATGTTTATCGCCTTACAGGGGATGTAGGTGACTGTTTCTTCAGTAGAACACAAATGAAGATATTTAACTCAAACCGTTGCAGTCATATAATGGCAGTCAATGGGACTCACAGCTTTGAGAGACAAAAAAACATACACAGGCAAAACCAAATCCAACCCTGCAGCTCGTGACGATACATTGAGGTCTAAAGACACGAAACGATCGGTCTGTGCAAGAAACTGAACAGTATTTATATAGTTTTTTACCTTTGATCTGCCGCACTGTCCAACTGTCCTGAGCGTTCACAACATACAGCGGATCGCAGACTTATAAGTGCATTACCTCTCAAATTGATGCTCCTAATTGAGATTTTAGTGTCAATGGTCCATTTGAGAGATAAGTGGCGGTAATGCACTTATAAGTGATGCCCTTGTGGTAAGCAGATAAACATCACATTTTTATTTTGGGTGAACTATCCCTTTAAACACACCTGATCCAGCAAATCAAGGCCTTCAAGATTGCTAGGCTGTATCGCAGTACGAGTTCTCATGTGATATTGCGTCTTTGTGTTCTCCTACTACATCAATATCGTCAACGTTCAACTCCATTACTCAAGAACGCATGTACAGAGGACGTATACAAGTACCTGGATGTGTTCTTGATATCAAGGGATGCATCGAATGCAGAATCAAATCATTAGAAACCACAGAAGACACTACGGATGAATGCCTTCAAGTTTTTAAGTCTTAGCTTTAAACTTCCCACTGCAAGCCGGCAAATATATGACGGCTCATGAAAGTGATCATTTATCGTTTTGTTTGGTATAATTTTAATAAAGTGAAAAAGACCCGGAGCAGTCAGTGGCGTATGCAGAATAAATTTTTTGGAGCAAAAGTGAGCAGACACTCGTAAATAATGGACAAAATATTGAATCTTATTGAAAAAATAAACCATAGAAGACATGCATAGTAAAACTAGCACAAATGTGCCCATTGTCAACATAACCTAAAACCATTCACAATAGCCCCAATCCCTAAATACGGTTACAGATTACAATAGGCCACTGAAACTATACATCTCTCACACCAGGTCACTAATCCACGTCTGCTCAACTAAAACCAATACAAAACACAGACGTCGACTTATATCAGTTGTGTCACTTAAATCATACAACATCAACACAGACTGAGCCCAAATGACATTCATAATAGTCCTGACAGTAGTGTGAACTGGATCATCCCGCGTCATTGCAAGTTGTTACACTTTTGCAATTTTATTGGTCATTTTTTATTTTTGGTAAATGGATCTGAAAGATTTTTATTTCCTCATGTGGTTAGCAACATTGTTATTTCCCAGTACGTTTTGGTCGTCAGTTATAAAAATAATGTAGATGTAATCCAGTGTTAATTTCGACGACAAAAAATATTCGCCAACAAACCTTTTTTCTGTGACCTAAGACCGAGCTAAAATTAATATCTGTTGATAAAAACTATGACGAAATGTATGCAGCGTCTTCGTTAACGAGACGAGACGGGACTAGAATGTTATTCGAGGACTACCGGACACTCAAAATACATCCTATAGGCTAAATTAACTGTCTTGTCTTGCAAAATGTGCGTCTCTGTTATTGGATAAGGGGCGTTTGTATATCTAGTCTCAGTATGGCAGCCGCAGTGGATGGATAGGCTACCAAAACACGAACTAGTGATCTGAAACAATGGCTCAGCATCCAAAGGGGTAAGGACTGGGTGACCAGACGCCCCTTTTTCCTCGTTGTCGAAGGTGGGATTGCGCTGATAGAAGTGCTTTCTCTTTACTACTTCAGTTCTCATACAGTGCACGATCAGTGCTTGGTGCTCAAATACACACACAGCAGTCCAAATATCTATCGTGTAGAGTCAGAGTATTTATTTATTTATAGCTTATTTAGATAGGGACAGATACAAAAAACATAGATACACTTAAACAGTCATCTGATGTATGCATCAGTGTTTTTAGCAGAAGCTAATTTACAACACTTGTCCCTAGTAGGGCTTTTGGTTAAAACTAATAGTGTTAATTTGTACTGTTAGTTTTGGTTAAAACTAACAGTACAAATTAACACTATTAAAAATAAGGTAGCGTAACAAAAAATTTATAAGAGTATACAGAGAGAAAACAATGTAAAAATTAATATGAGAGCAATATTGTTCCTGAGTTAGCCACAACTGTTTTGAATTGTGTATGTAAATACAGTCGGTTATGGCTTAAGTGAGCGTAAACAGTTGGGTGAAAACGATGTGTTTAATTATTA
>JAPDDN010000423.1:0-53358 GCA_027422405.1 Ptychobarbus kaznakovi
CCAGCGCGAGCGTGTGTCGTGTGTGTGGTCCATCGCCACCCGAGGCAGTGGAGAGCAAGCCGTGGCCCAGGCCTGCAGATGGACTGTATATCATCGAGGACCAGCACTGTGCTGAGTTTCATACACTGGCCACTGCAGATCTTCTGACCGCTGACAGCAAACTACAGCAGAGACAAGCACTGCTCATCCTTCTGGACAAGAACTGGGACACAGGGTAAATCAGCACTGTTAATACAAGCTCCATACTAAACCATTCATTTAGTTATACATACACAGACAGATATACTTCAAAGTATTTTTTACACACTACAACTATTATAATGCATGCATATAAAGGCAAAAATCTGTAATATCTGCCCAGAACTTATATTTTATGTATTGTACAGCCTGTTTAAATAATAATTATTATTATTATTAAACCTTTATTTAACCAGGAATTAAAAAGTCTTGAGATTTAAAATCTAATTTACAAAAGGTCCTGGCAGCACATTTAGTTACATAAAACAAAATACAATAGTATACATAGACAGAAACATACACAATTCCCTCAAAACATTTACAATCATTGACTCTACAACTAGATACTTTAAAATGCATCTAAAATCATTTAGTGATACCAACTCTTTTAAGCATAACTTATCTTGTAATTGATTCTAATCAAGTGGACCGGCATTACCGAATGCCTGTTTACTCATATTATTATGAACTTTAGGGATGCTTAAGAGATAATAGTCCTGTGAGCGAAGCCCATTATTCTTTATACCAATTATTAGTGACTTTGTTTTCCCCTCATTACATTCAATTTAGACTGCAAGCTCACAACTCGGGTTAAAAAATACTTACTTTGTGTGTTTCTGGACATTTAGCAGCGGTGAAGCATTGAAGACGAATAGCAACGCAGGAAATAATGCATTTGTTTGGACTGTGCTTCACTCTCATGTCACTATAGCGGGGAACACCAAGCAGTTGAACTCCTAAACTCAGATGTAATGCCTTAATCCTTCACGATTCACATCTGCTTGTGGAGAAATCCACTTCACTTACGCTCAATCTGCCACATTTACTGCTAACAGCTCTCTAGTCCGGATTATTCAGACTCCCCGGCTGTGTGTAGGAAATGGATATTAGTCTGGCATGCAGGTCACCATCTGCGTTTTATCTCTTTTGATCTCATAAGCTTTAAAAAGGGGAAAATATTGTGCTGTGTTTGGACTGATTTGGCCCGGTTGTTTAATAGACTGTTTATGATGACTGTAACACCACGTCAGATGCTATTTGGGAAACATGCATCAATCTATTCTTGGTGGTTTGGTTTTATAATGCTCTCATGGAGACGTACAGCACCGGTTGTTCATATGCACTCATGAGATGCTGTGTGTTTGAATGTAGCGCTGCTGTGGTTGAACTGTGGCGTGACTCATCGTACTGTCCTCTGTCTGCTGGCCTCACATCGCCCCGCTTTATGCTCCAGTTATTATTAAGCAACACCACGTCCACCTGCTCGGCCAGCTTTACAGCAAATGTGCTGCTTGTACTACACTGTGAGCTGAACCGTGCACAGATTATTCACGATTTATGCATTTAGAGATTCCCAAACCATATCACAAGAGGAGGGGAAAAATCGGAAGATCATGCCACTGAAGCACATTTTTATTACTTATTTTTACTTGCATATGTATATTTATTCACCCCCCCCTACTAAAATGTAAAAAATACACATATATATATATATAATATATGTGTAACTGAATTTGACTAATAAATTTTTTTAAATGTCATTGTTATTATTGAAGTCTATTTAGTTAATTAAATTGAATATTTAATTGTATGTGTGTATGTGTATATATATATATATATAAGACAATGTTATTGTCCTCAAAAATAACCAATACAAATATAAACATCACAGAAAATAATCTACAAAATTACTAACAATGTAACTAAAATTGAAATAAAACAAAAAAACTGAAATAAAATATATTAATTTAAAACAATATCAAGCTATGATAATATATCAATAATATTAAAATAACATTGGTCTGTTCCACATTTTAACTTTTCAAAATGAAAATATTAACAGTGCAAAATGTGAAGTAATTCAACTAAACATAGTCATGAAAACATGTTCAGAGTTCTGATGGAATTATGATTTTTTTATTATATTAAACTAATTCATAATTGAGAATCTTTTTGACCAATTTATTAAACTACTCATAAAATGTATTTATTTCGGAGTAATTTTACTGCATTTCTTTTTTCTTTTCTTTTTTTTTGCATGTAACCAGTAAAGAAAATGCAATAGAAAGATGTTATTTTTTGTTTGTTTTATTTTTGCATTGCAATGTAAAATATAATGTGATTTATTTTAATTTTTTAAAATCTATTTTGTAATGATAAACATGTAATAAGCATTAATATAAAATATTTGGATATAATGCAACATTTACTCAATCAAGTTAGATTTTGTCCCTTGGCATTCAAATGCTTGTGCTACTGTACAATCTCTTATTTATCGATGTAAAGCCTCTTGAACATGAGAGCCTGCCGTGTTGTGTTCCAGAGAGAAGTACTCGCAGTACCTCCGGGTTCAGGTCTGTGACAGTCAGGGCCACTCCGTGAGGGAGGCCAGATCCTCCTTCTACCATCACCTCACGCAGCTGTCCTGGGTCCCCACGCGCAGACCGCCGTGGGACGAGAGCCGGCCCGTCTCCTACCTACAGCCCAAATCTGTCTACATCTTCTCCACAGAAGTGCACCAGCTCCTCGGCTGCCACGTCGATTACGCGCACGGCGCTCAGATGCCCAGTGAATTCACCAGAGACATAGGTACGGATGACGACTCTTCAGAATTAAACACAATCTCTGTATTATGAGTCTGAGTTAAAACCTGTAACACACACAATAATCATTACTGATCAGAATGTGATCTTAATAGCTCATAGCTTCGGTATTACACGTGTTAAGACAGTATTCATAGTCAATATGGAATCAAAAATAAACACTTTTAATTTTCTTGATACATACTTAAGCATACTCAAGTAATGCAGTGCATACTTAATGCATTCATAGTCTTATGTGCAATTAATTGATGCACAAAAATAACTAAAACATTTCTAAATTTGCCTTCATTGTTTGGTGCATACACTACTTTTCTGAAGATTGGAGACTTATATTTAATATAAATATTGAAGTATGCATACATTTAAATAAATAAATGAATACTTTAATTCATCAAGGACACTTTAAACTGATCAAAAGTGACAGTAAAGACATTTATAATGTTACAAAAGATTTCTATTTCAAATAATTGCTGTTCTATTGAACATTCTATTCATCAAAGAATCCTGAAAAAATTAAATATAACAGTTTCCACAAAAATATGAAGCAGCACAACTGTTTTCAACATTGATAATAATCAGAAATGTTTCTTGAGCAGTATATTATTATGATTTCTGAAGATCATGTGACACTGAAGACTGGAGTAATGATGCTGAAATTACAGCTTTGATCACAGAAATAAATTAACATTTGTATATAGACTCACATAGAAAACAGCTATTTTAAATTGCAATATTTCACAATTCTGATCACATAAATAATTCAGCCTTGTTGAGCTGAAGAGAATGCTTTCAGAAACAAAAGAATCTCTCCGTTGATGCAGGAATGAGACACACTGTGCACGTGGAGGACCTGATTGGCTATCTGAAGCGTTGGTGCGTGAAGGTGTCTGATAATCCGTCTGAGGAGCCTAAAGGAGCAGATTTCACCTCTACAGTCGATCACATCCACACAGTGTATCGATACCTGTTCGCCGAGTGCACGAACGTCAAGCTCAAAGACCTGTTCCAGCACGCACCTGCCGTCTTCATCGAGTATGACAGGTCAGATATACAGATGTGTGATTTAACCGGATTCCTTCAGAACCGCCTGAACAGCTGTGCCGCTGTGTTCTCGTGCAGGGAGGATGACTGGTGCTCTGGGCGCTTCTATCATCTTAAGGAGGTTTGCTGGGCGGATCCGACAGGCATGTTCCACAGATACAAGGAGCTGATTCGACGGGCCGACAGCGGCATACAGGAGCCCAGAGTCCTGGCACCGTTTTATAATCATTTGGAGGACATGAAGAAATTTTTCAAGGTCTGCTTCAGGTTTTGTCATTAAGATCTGGCCGAAACCAGGAATTAATTTCATGTTATAACCAGTAACTGAGAAATCAGCCATATTAAATTTGAGTATTTTTGTAAATTAATAACAGTTGTAATTGTAGACATCACAACCTTGTAATGCACAGTATGGCGAATGGATATTTATTTTGAGATATGCGATTACATGTAACAATGTTATTAAATTAATATTGTTTTTAAAGATTAACTTTCTGTAAGCATCAAATCTACATCTATAAACAGAGTAAATGAGCATGCACAAGTATATTTCCAATTATGATTGAAATATGTTACTTTTGTACAGTAGATGCACTTTATCAAAGTAATATTTACAATAATATTAATGCAATTAAAATATTTTAATAATTAAATAAAAATATGATTTTTAAGGAATCTCACAATTTTTCATCCATGTTTTTACAATTAACCTCTTTATGTTTGACAAAAAAATAATTATTCAGATTTCCTTTGCTTGCATTCTGAAAGATTATGTTTTTAAGGTTTTGTGCATTTAATTAACTCATTTTTTGATAATAAAATTGCATTAAATCATAAAACACAGAATCCAGAAAATTAAAACGGGTAACATGGAATTTCTGAAAAAATAAAACATGTTTAATAGTACTGTTATTGTTATTTTTTTGTATTCAGTTGATTTAATGATTAGATGTGCTTTTTGCTTAAGATTGAATTAAACCATTAAAACAGAATCCATAAAAAAACACAAAAAAGAGTAATATTTAAACACAAAAATGTAATAAATGATTCAATTGATTTGATTAGATATGATCTTTGATTTATTAAGATCTAATTAAACCACTAAAACAGAATTCAGAAACATTAAATGGACAACATAGAAGTAATTCTATCATAATTCCCGACTAATTTCAGCTGATAATTGATATGGTATCAAATGAAGTGCCATTTAATTGATCAAATACTGAAATGAATGAATTCTAAGGAACCTTTATGATCATTGCAGTCTCTGAATGTGGAGCCCAGTCCGTCTATGAAGAAGTACGTGTCTCTGCTGGAGGCCGTTTGTGAGTCGTCTCCTGCGACAGGAGATGTGGTCCAAGACGTCTCGGTCATCTTTGCCAAGCTAGGTAAAAACCGAACGCTATCCAGCCTAACCGTCCAGTAACTGCTGTTTGGGTGTTCTCTGATGTGCTTCTGTCTCTCTCGAAGCTGATAAATGTAAGCCCCGTGTTCATGGAGATCAGGATCAGGACACTCCGCTCGACCCGATCTACTGCAGCTCTCTGAAAGGTGAGATTAGGGGGGGCGATATGACCAAAATCTTATATCACGATATGGCCAATTTTATATCACGATAACGATATATATCACGATATAGTCAATTTTATATCACGATTATATTTTATATTAACGATATTTTATATCAAAACGATATTTTTATTATATTCAATATCCAATTTCACGATACCATATATATCAATTTTCATAATATATATCTTTGTCACCAATAATATCAAACTAATACAAGCCTAAAGAGAGAAAAACTCAACCTCACTGAAGATAAATAAACAGTCAGTGATGAAATAAGGATAAGAAACTAATTGCAATAGGACAAAAAACTACAATAAATAAGAAACACTACATACATTGTGTAAAGTAATTAGTCTTCACTGTGTTAATTATATCTATCTATATATTATAGACATAATTAACACGTGTATTATGTATTCTATACATATTATAAATATATCATTATTTGTTATTTTTATTTATTCTCATTAAAGTTACAAAAGTGATTTAGTCAAGAGCAGTGAGAGATGTTCTAGCAGTGTGCTATGATTAACATGAACGAATATTGGAACGCTTCCCCTTTAAGACCGAAGTCCGGATCTAATAGCTCAGTTACTGTTACATTGCGTTTTCTCTTTCTGCGTTACTCGCTCTTAAGACCTAAATCGCTGTGTTTGAGGATACTTGCAAAGACGGGATTCTGACGCATATAAGTGTGTTTATGTAATTGTTCAAAGTCGGCAAAAAGAAAAGGCGCGCTCCTCTCACACAGAAAGAGACGGCGCACGCATATAGCTCTGTTGTTTGAGTTTCAACGGCTTAAAATCGGTTGTTTTAAAACTGCAGTGCTTAAAAACGCGTGACCATGCTACAGATGTAGTCCCTCGTTTAGTAACGAGCTCCTGGTTTTGTGGTCGTTCTGTCTCCCTTCACGTCCCGTGGTGGGCGGCGTATAAAGATCGCAGTCACTCAAATGATGAAAAGGTATTACCGGAAACAATGTATTTTGCGACACCACGATATAAACGATAGAACATAATATGAAACAATAGACTTTTTATTTCGTCCATCCGATATATATCGTCATATCGCACAGCCCTAGGTGAGATCTACTGAACTCTGTGTTGTTTATTGTGCTGGTGATATCTGCACATTTCTGATTTAATCTTTGTCTTAACAGAAATGGTGTCTCATAAAAGAGTGTTTCCCACCAAGACCAGCGGTTGGGTCACATTAGCTCGTAAGCCCATGATCGCAGACAGCGCAAACCTGGAGAAGATCTTCAAATCGCATAGTTCGGTTTGTCTGCTTAACCTGCCGTCTGCAGCCAAGAGAGCAGCCAACAAAGCCAGGCATGAAGGTAATGTGTGTGCAATGCATTCTTGCATTGTAATAGTCATTTGCGCAAAAATGACTTGTACTGATTCAAGTTAGTTTAACAAGCATGAATTACGAGTCTTCACATTTAATGAAAAAGGCAAAATTCTCCATTGCACTGATTTGGCTTTTCTTCCCAACAGACGCAACTGGGGATGTTAACTAATGGCATAATTTGTTTAATCATGATTCGATCAGACATTAATTATGTTAGCCAGCGACAGAATATTTGCCGTTACCTCAAAATATGCTCACGATATAATTATAATTTGATTAGATTTAGTTATCTTTGATCATGCATAACAATCACTGGAATTACATTTTATTTATTTATGTGATATTTACTCAATTATTTGAAATCTGAAATAAAAAAGTCATTTTGTTAGTAAAAAGGTCTTTATATGGTGAGCTAATACTGATCCTTGCTAAAATCCAATGTTCAGATTTCTGGAAATGTATTTCTTAATACTTGCAATACAAAACCTGTAACAAAATTGAAATAATTCACTTTTTTTAATTACAACCTGAAAGTTAATTGCATTAACTCACAAATGCAAGCATGTAACATGAACATTTAATTAAACTCTGAAAATTGCAAATACTGTGTCCCAATTGGGACATCCACAACAGAAAATACAATTTATTATTTTAATAATATAAATAATGAAGAAGTGTTCAATCATTTGATGATGGCTCATGATTGGCTTGTGCAAAGATCTAAGAAATGACAACAGTCAATAAAGTCTTTCACACTTCTGTGCTTTTTAAAATGGCAAATCTAGTATCCCTATAATGACATTATGGAAAAATTAACTGTCATCAAAAGTGTGATGATTGCATTATTTATTATTTCTTTGCATGTTTCAATTGTAAGTCGCTTTGGGTAAAGCATCTGCTAAATGAATAAATGTAAATGTTTACACTTCTCTATTTCATGCATTGGCCCGCTGGGACCTGCAGAAGTTTAGTTATGATGGGGAAACACTGACGTCATATTGCTTATCTTATCTCTGTAATGAACGATCTGGGCCATTTCCAGCTCAATTTCCCGGGTCTGTTGTCCTCAGGCAAGCAGGAGAAGGAGGCGTTCAGCGAGCGCGACCGTGAGTTATTCCTGGAGATCTGCGGGGTGGAGCGGCTCTCCCAGTGCGTGACCACCGAAGCGCAGACCGAGAGCTACAGGCCTTGCCCCGCGGTGCAGACCCTGGTGCGGCAGCTCGTCCCCTACATCCAGAGCTTCATCTTCCACAACGCTGATTTCGATGACGTGTACAGTGAGCTGAAGGAGAGTGGGATTGCTAAATGCATTCGCTCGCTGAGTTTTGGACAGGTACGCTTTCTCCAGAGTGCAAACCCAACAAATTACGGCTGTTGCATCATGTTCTTTCACAGGGGAGGAAAACAGAAAATATATATTTTTTTTGCAGGTTGGGAAGCTGTATATTCACTATCGGCTTGAGGTGCCAGACGAGGACCCAATCTTTGAGAGCGAGGATATTATATGTCTCCTAAAAGACAAAAAAGAGCTGTACATCCATAAAGATCACCTCTCAGCCAAACTGGACATCTGCAGGTACAGCATCTGCAGTGAGATTCAGCAAATGTACTGTAAAGATGGGCGGATCCATACTGAAGTATCATCGATACCGAAACTATTGATACTCAAAGAAAAAATATTGATCCTTTTTTTTTTTTTTTTTTACCAGCGTTTGTTTAACAAGAAATATACTGCAAACAGTATTGTTCATCTGAACACAATATTAATACATAATATTGATCCATTAGATTGAGTTATTTTGCCATAAACCAATTGCTTTGACATTTACTTTTTTACTTTTTCTTTTTTTTGTACCATCTAAATATTTCTGGGTTTGTTGCATTTAAAATTGGTTTAAAATTGTAATTAAATTAAATACAATTATTACATATTTCTCAAACTATGTACAAATTCAGATTCTTTATTTGCATTTAAAGAGTTAAATTCAATATTTGTTTTTTAAATCATTCACTGTCAGAATGAGTTTTACCTCAGTGAACATAATTCCACTGTTGTTTGTTGTAAATCTTACCATGACTTACAGTACAGGAACCATATTTTAACCATAATAATTTGCATAATTAAATTAGCAGTTAAACCCTGTTAAATGTTAAGTCTAAAAGTTGAACGTTTTCCTGCAGTTTTATGCCAAAATAAACATTCTATGGTTTACCGCTTGAAAGCATAGAAAAAAACAACCATAAATATAAGTATTGTACTGTTGTATAAAATAATAATAATACTAATAGTAATTGTTATTATTCTCATTAAATAAATAAAATTGTTATTATGAAATACACTGCAGTATAGTAGTATTATAGGAATATTTTTTAAATATTAAACAAATTAATTAATATTAAATGTATTAATAAATTGTATAATTATCAAAGAATAATACAGTTTTAAAAAATAATAATAATTGCAATTAGATATGTTTCCTCAATTTGTTCTGCCTGTTTTTAATGACATTATGCACATACAGATTCATAGCTGGTAATTTTTTATCAATATCAATGTTACTTTGCTTAGAAAGTATCAGTATCGTATTGGAAATAAAATGTGGTATTGCTCATCCCTAATGTGATGCTTCTCTAGGCTCATCTGTCTGTGTATTATTGCAGAGAGCTGGTGAAACTGTTCACCACGGACAAGAGCTTTGCTAAAGAGCTAGAGCGCTTCCTCCAGGGCCTTGTGACATGCGTAAATGTGAGTATTATGCTAAAATAATTTACTTTTACATTAATCATTTAGCAGATGCTTTTATCCAAAGCGAGGACAATAGAAGCAATCAAACCAACTAAAGAGCAGCGATATATAAGTGATGTGACAAGTCCCGGTTAGTCTAATGCAGTACACATGGCAATATTTTTTATATAATAAATACAAATAATAAAAAGTAGATAGAAAAGAAATAGAATAGCTAGAACTAGTGTTAGAGGGTCAAAGTTAGTATTTTTATAATGAATACATAGAAAATAAATAGATACAATAGAATTAGAATAAAGAGTGCTAGAGTTAGAGGGTCAAATAAAGATGGAAGAGATGTGTTTTTAGCCGTTTCTTGAAGATGGGTAAGGATTCAGCTGCTCGGATTGAGTTTCAGGTCATTCCACCAGATGGGAACAGTTAATGTGAAAGTCTGTGAAAGTGATTTAGTGCCTCTTTGGGATGGCACAATAAAGTGATGTTCACTTGCAGAATGCACGCTTCTAGAGGGCATATAAGTCTGAAGTAATGAATTCAGGTAAAGGGTGCAGAGCAAACATCAATGCCTTGAATTTTATGTGTGCAGCTATTGGTAGCCAGTGCAAATTGATAAACAGAAGTGTGACGTGCTAATTAAACACTAATCTGCCACGTTCTGGATTAGTTGTAGAGGTTTGTCTGAAAGTCCTGCCAAGAGAGCATTGCAATAGTCCAGCCTGGACAGAACAAGAAGTTGAACAAGGAGTTTTGTAGCATGTTGTAGCCAAAAGAAATGGCCTGATCTTCCTGATGTTGTATTAGGGAAACCTGCAGGACCAGACAGTCCTAACAATGTGGCTCCTCTGCACAATCTGACTTTGCAGCAGCCTGTAATTAAACTGCTGGTTTCGTCTGGCCCCCAACTGAGCCTGTTTTCTCCCAAGGTTGTTTTATCCATTTTTTTCACCGATTTTACTTACCACTGTGGACTCTGGCTTGCTTATTTGGGGACACTTAATTGCCAGAAATATCAACTTAATTGCACATATACTATTTGAACTGAGCTGGATGATGACATCGCTGAATCACTAATGAACTTTGACTTTAACTGAAAATGGTTAAAAAATGTGTTTACTGTTGTCCTTTTGCATTATTGCACACTATTTTCCTATTTACTACTGTAACGCTGCTTTGACACAATCTGTATTGTTAAAAGTGTTGGGATGGCTGAAACCACAAGCAGTTTTGTCTTTGCATGGTTGAGTTGAAGGTTTTGGTTCTTCATCCAGAAATAAATGTTTTTTAGTTGAGATGCGAGCAGCTATCGTCAGATCATCAGGATGAATGAGAGGTAGAGTCGAGTGTTATCAGCATAGCAGTGATATGAAAAGGCATGTTTCTGAATGACAGAACCTAGTGAAGCCATGTAGACAGAAAAGAGAAGTGGTCCAAGAACTGAGCCCTGAGGCACCCCTGTAGCTAGATGTTGTGACTTGGACACCTCACCTCTCCAAGATACTTTGAAGGAACCATTGCAGTGTGGTTCAATGAGTCTGAATGAGTCTGCAGGCTGTCTGAGGAACAACAGCAGCATATTCACACACACACACACACACACACACACACACACACACACACACACACACACACACACACACACACACACACACACACACAGTAATGCTAGCTGTTTGTCCAAGGAGACTCTGTCCTTGTTTACAAAAACAAGATTTAGTGATTGAGAGCTCATACAAAATGAATGGCCTTCAAAACACTAAATGCTGCCTCTTAAGTGAATTGTTAGACTCTGTATTGCTGTTGCTCTGTTGGGTTATATCAAGCGTTTTCTCTCACCTGGTGTGATATAGACACTCTTGGAGTCGTTGCGATGGGCGTCACAGTTTCCGCACAGGTGCACGAGTGACTCATCTGATTGTGACTCCAGAAATCATAGAGAAGAGCTATGCCAGCTGTATTCAAAGTTTAACACATTTGCTTAATTATAAAAAATAGGGTGTTGAAATTAATTTAATTGTGTCCTCAAGCCATGCATAAATTAGAAAAGAAATTAAGAACACAAAAATGTATTTATTGCTTATTGATATGAAAAATGTTTGCCAAATCAAAGTCATGTAATGCAGCAAAACCAAAACAAAATAGCAAATATGTATCATAGAGAGGTCAAAATATTAGATAAATTAACCTTTTTATGACTAGGCAAAGGTAAGGTGTTGCATGACTAGCCAAAACATAATAATGTTGATGACTTAATAATTTAGGGTATTTGAAATACAGAGTTCTGGCATGAAACTCTAGATGGCGCAGTCCGATAGGTCTAACTCAATCTGACCTAATGACATCACCACATGGCACAGCTGATTGGTTCTCTCCTGGACCGGTAGCCAATAGCCAATGAGCTCGCTGCTCAACATTCAAATATGTTACTAGTGCTTGCTGTAGCAGTTTGTAGCATGCTTCAGAAACAGCGAAATCAACATCTAAGATAAGTGAATGCTCTTCTAATCCATATCACTGTGAGTATTGCATGGTCTGCCTAATTGAATTAAACAATGAGCAACCATAATCAAGTTTAAGTGTCATGTCAGCAACTTGGCAGGAGACTTGACGCTCACATCAGTTCATGTAAACACTATGTTCGGATTCATCAATCAGCATGAATTAATTCCGATTGAAGCTAAAAGTGTCCATGTAAACATAGCTATTGACAGTGTTGCAGAAGGGAATTAAGAGTTATCGCTTAAGATCACTATCTACGGCTGTTGTAGTCCCGAGTGAAATGCATTATGGGTAGTGTAGTTCAGAGAAATGTGTTCATGTGACGTGTGCTCTAGCTGTGCTGTGTAGTTCAGACAATGGTGAAAGAACATTTATATTCTGCTTTTATTTCAGTTCATTCAGGTCAGTCCACCCAGGAGTTTTTGTGCAGTCTGACAACTCTTATCTGCACGAGAGAGTAAAATGGCATTCATCGGCTAACTTTGTCCATCTCATCGTTACACAAACATGTGTTAACGAGCTGTTACGCTGCCGCTGGGACTGATAAAGTGGAGAAAGTAACAGCAGTTATCAAATGACTAATGATATTTGCCCAGGTGGATCCTGGAGTCTTATCTATCGGATTGCAACGTGTATCAATTTTGTTAATTAACATTACACATAGTGCGCGTCTAATTAGAGTTAAGCCAGTCGGCATGGTAGCCCAGGCACACATAGATAGTATGCGGTTCACATGGCTCTTCAGAGCAGCAGCAGTACATATGTCTTGGTGATAGATCTGCTTGTCGGGGGTGTTTTGTTCTTGTTTTGGCTTGTATTGTCCCTTCTATGTCTCCTGCTTTGTGGGGGGTTATTTCATGTATGTTATATTTTGCAGCAGCAGTATTTCTTACATGCTCACAGCAGCATGTTGTGTATGTATTTCAGCAGCATCGTAGCAGATCATCTATCATCTAACATTATCATCTACATTACCGTGCCAATCCCTCCGAGAGTTGTCATGATGGAAATAAAATTATCTTAAAATTATAATATTAATTTAATGTATATTTTTGTATAATTAACTAGAATTAGTGTCATTTAGTAATTGTATTTTATTAGAATTTATATTATATTTTGTATAATGATTATATTAATAATATAATCTACCTTTATTTATATATATATAGTGTGTCTGTGTGTTTAAGTAAAGAAAACCTGGTTGCGACTGACATTGACCTAGTAGTCGGCATTTTAACCTCTAAATTATTGCGACCCTCATTCCATTATTCAACCCCATTATTTTGCAACCTCATTCAATTACATTAAATTACAACACAATGAAATGCTTCCATCTCATGATATTATGTTGTCTTGCTGTAACTCAGGACCGAGCTGCTTTAAAGAGGTTTCTGGACAGAGAAAACGCTCGAGAACTCCCTGCAAATGAGGAACCATGGGAGGTGCCGTCGCCGGTGGAAGTAAAAGCAGAAACCATCGGTAAGCATCTCTCTTCACGTCCCTGAACAGTGAGGGACAGACAGTGAGTCTGAACACATCGACTGCACAGCTGAGTTTGATCCCTTTGATTTCTCCGGTTTAATCTGCGCCGCTCGCCCTCATTTCATCGCTCTTCTCACACGCGCACACATGCATAATGCACATATGCTAATGTGGGTTTGTTCGCTGACATGAAAGCGCAGCTGTTGCCAGGGCGAAGGGAAGAACTGTCTCTGCTCAGCTGCACATCAGCTAGGGATGAAACGATATGAAAATGTCATATCACGATTATAGTGACCAAAGTTATCACGATTATCAATATTATCACGGTTTTGGTAAAATGAGATGAAAATGTTCTAAAAGAACTGATACACACACTGAAAACATTTCAATAAGTTTTATATTTAAAAATCAACAAACAACAAATACAATTGCTCTTTTTAAGCATACACATTAAATTAACATGAAGCCCTGAGATATATACGTTTTCCTTGTGTAGGTTTGAATAAACAGTACCTTGAATAAGAACATCAAATGCACATATAAAATCAACACAAGTAAAGCAATGTGCATGTAACAATACAACCATATGTAAACAAATCAAATGAACAGCAATGGTTGCTTGTCTATTCTCTCCTTCAAAAATAAAAAAGTGCAGCTGACCTAACATCCTGCATGTTATATGCATCTTTGTTCACTTGAGATTGAAATGCAAAAATGTCAGCATATTTACTTTGTCTGGTTTAAGTAGTGCTCTTTGAGGGGAAACAATATGCCCGCTTGCACTGAACACTCTCTGAAGGCACGCTTGTTGCTGGGATGCACAGAAGGGATGGCTGAAAAATCTCCCGAGCGCTGTCACTGCCTTTCCGCCATTTCATCTCGTGCAAAAAAAAAAAAGTTTTGTGCTATCTCCGTGCGATGCTGCTGGCTGGACGGGATTTACCGCAAGTTTTCAAAATCACGAAAATCAAAGACGGTTTTAATGATAATTACATTTTAAACGATAATACTAACCGTCAGGACATTTTCTCGTGGTTTATCATTAAACCGGTTATCGTTTCATCCCTAACATCAGCCACACGCTTTAATAACCACTGTACTGTGAGACCTATTTGGGTCAGTTTTGTGATGTGGCGGTTCGGCTGTGTTTGCAGTGTCGTCTCTGGTCCGGCCGTCAGGAGCCGTGCAGGAGGAGGAAATGCAGACACAACACAATAAAGAGGACCGGCTAGTTTGCTGGCCACCGAAAGCCTCTCTCAATAAAACAGGTGGCATCAGTTCAGGTACAGGCTGTGGATGGAGACTAATGAATACATGTTCAGAGCGCTGGCTGTTGTTCAGCTATATATTGTGGTTATGATCAGGCTCATAATGCATGTGTGTTTTGTGGAGTCAGGCAGTCAGGCTGTTGAGGAGGTGATGAAGATGTGGCCTCCTCCTGCTCCTCCTCCTGCTCTTGGTCACTCGGGCTCTGGTGTCGAGAGGAGCTCGTCCAACATCAGTGTCCATCAGCGAACCGCAGAGTCTCCGCTGAACACAGACCCAAGAGCTCAACATGAACAGGGTCCCAGACCGAGCAGTGTGCCGCCACGAGCCACAGGTCAGGACTGGCCACTAAAAAATGTGTGTGTGTGTGTCTGTGTGTGTGTGTGTGTGTGTGTGTGTGTGTGTCTGTGTGTGTGTGTGTGTGTGTGTGTGTGTGTGTGTGTGTGTGTGTGTGTGTGTGTGTGTGTGTGTGTGTGTGTGTGTGTGTGTGTGTGTGTGTGTGTGTGTGTGTGTGTGTGTGTGTGTGTGTGTGTGTGTCTGTGTGTGTGTGTGTGTGTCTGTGTGTGTGTGTGTGTGTGTGTGTGTGTGTGTGTGTGTGTGTGTTGAAGTTTATGTATTGGTTTTAAAGTGGCTTTAAAATGTTTCTTTTTTTCACCTCTAAATTTAGATTTAATACATTTGCAACTAAAGCACATTAAATAACTAGTAAAAAAAAAAAAGCTTTTATATGCATCTATATCAATATATATAGTAATAATTATAAATCTTTACTTTTTAATCATAAAACATGCCATATTCTAAGTGATCGGTACACTAAGTTTTGAAATGATTGATTGAAATTGACAGGTTGATTTGTGAAAATCAAACCAGCTGTATTAATTTTGGCTGAAGTTTACCTCTGAAAAGCAATATTAAAATTAAAATACTCATTGTATATATGTATATACGTATAAAAATTGTGAATATTCACTATTGCTCAGCTCTATTGGCCTCTCATTTCGCTCTCTTGATTCGTGAAGGTACAGATATTTTTGTATTATCGAAAAAATATCCCCATCATGGATTAATTTAATTAATAGTTTCCCAAATGAGGGTTCATGAGGGAATAGCAAGTAAAAAGTTAATAAAAAGGTCAAATTCAAATAAGATTGAGCTGCACATTTAATGTAAATCAAACTGATTAGTGTAACGAGCGGCTCCATAACCTCATCTCTGCATGCTGTGAATTTGAAGGAATGCAGCGCCACCAGGATCACTTTTTCATCTTATCTTCATTTCCAGCAGTTTGTGGACAAACTCTTTGCAGCAAGAAGCGCTTAGAAACTTTTCCACTAAATGCAGAGAATTAAAGGTCTCCTTGCGGTTTACTGCCAAAATAAAAGCTTGATGAAAGTGAAAAATTAAGACATAAATATTAGTATTGTAACTTAATAAAGCATTTACTCAAATGAAATACTTTAATGTTTACATGCATGTTAACTTACAGAATTGTGAATGAAGTATTAATCTCGAGGAGACTTGTTAATGTAAAAGAGGTTTGACTGATCTCGGTTTTAATGTAAAAGAGGTGTGACTGATCTCTGTTTTAACACCTCGTGTTTTAACATGTGTTTGCTCACTCAGAGCGGAGGGAAGAGCAGGATGTCCAGTCTGTGGTCAGTCCTCAGCAGCCCGTGAAACCAAACGCAGCTACAGATGAAGAAGAAACTACAGCGGACAAAACCAACCTGCCACCACTAACAGCAGATGATGAACACTCGACACTGCAGTACGTGTTTGATTACTATCGGCTTTGTTTATTGCATTTCAAATAGGGTTTGACCCCTCAGTGTGACATGATTAATTATGAAATAAATAACGCCCATGCAGACCTGTCCATCATCCTACATTGATGCGATGAACATGATTCAGGATGACAGACTGATGAAGCCTATTAGAATGCAGTTATATGAGTCTAAAATTCAAGATATGACCGTTATATGATATAGTTTATCAATATCACATCAGCAAGAGTGCTGTTTTTCTTCACTGTCTGCACCACTGCAAATGTGATGTTGATTCATACTACAGTTCTCTAAATGATAAATGTAATATCGTCGGTTTCAATTTTTTCAACAAAAATAGTTGTAATCGAAACCACATCAGAACTGTTGAGAGACTGAGAAACATACAGCGGTGATTCATTACTGAATGAACCAACAGAGTGAGCGAATGATTCAGTGACTCACTCATTAAGACCGTGTCAATTAAATTCACATTTTTCTTATTATTTAATAGTTAATAAAAATTAATTGGGTTTATTTAAAAAAAAAAATGAGGGGGAATTTTCTTAGCCAAAATTGATTTGCAATTAATAATCGACATCATGTAAGTAATTGGATAAAAAATATGAATCGCATATCTGATCATTTTGAAATGATTTCACTTCTTCTTTCCAGAAGCCAAAATCCAGCCCAGGCTCCAGAGATAGTGTTGAGCCAGTTCCAGGGAGCTGAAGGCCTGCAGCGTCCGCCCATGACTCTGGACAGCGCCGTCTGGAGCAAAGCCGTGGCTCTGGAGGACGTGCTGGAGGATCTGCCGCTGGATTGCACCATGCCTCAAACCCTGGTGCTGCCTAAAGACAAAGACGACACGGCCAGCATCGGACAGTGGGGAGAGCAGCTGGTCCACTCCTTCCTCTCACACTGGAAAGAGAACGGCGGCCCCAGCCAAATCACCTGGTTCAACGAGAAAGGAGAGAGCGGCCGCGCGTGCGACTTCAAGCTGACCTTCACCAATAACAGGAGCACGCAAGAAGTCTTCGTGGAGGTGAAGACGACGGTCAGGCGAGATCGACACTTCATCCACATGTCTGCGAACGAGCTGGATTTGGCCCTGAAGGAGAAGGAGCGATATCACATATATCGAGTGTACGGCGCTGGAGACGTGCAGCACGTTCGTCTCTGTCGCATCAAGAATCTCGCACAGCATCTGCATTCCAAGTCTCTGGAATTGTTTTTATTCGTGTAGCCGTCTTTAGTCTTATTGAAAATCTTTGTTATATGTACAATTCTGCCTGTTTGCACTAGATTCTGTTCATCAATGAGGTGTTTTATTCAACTACTGATATGTGCGATTATAGTTCAACATTTTAAAGAATCAACATTTTCTCTATTCACATGTTTGGTCATGTATTCAAAGCACAGGTTTTGCATTGATTCTTTCATAATCTCTACTGTAAAAGTATAACTGTACTCTTTGGATTGCCATAATCAGTTCAGTAAATAAAAGACATGTTCTGAAAACGAAGAGTCGGAGAGGATTCATTCTTAGATCTTTCTGGACCCAGCTAACAGAGAATGTTCCTCTAAACATTCTAACAGGAACTTAAGTAGAACGTTCGTTTAAAATCTTGGCACAAAAACATCATTCATGGAATGTTTTAGTTTGTCTAACTTATTTAAACATGAATACTAATTTCAGATGGTTCAGAGAACATTCAAAAGTAACCATCAAGTTTGCAAAATGCTCAAATGCAGCATTCCCTTAAATATAACTTTCATCCAACCAATAAAAAAGGTTTTTTTTTTTTTTTTTTTTTGGAAATTGTGAACCCTCTGCTTATTCCAAAAATGTAGGAGTTTCTTGCTTTTGTTGAGCACTAAAGATCATCTGAAGAATGCTGTTTGGTTACCAGCATTCTTCAAAAGGACCTTTGTGCTCTACAAGAAAGAAACTTTTACAGGTTTCTTGGGTGAGCTGTCCCTTTAATTAAAGAGCATGCTGCTGGATCTGATTGTTTTCACATGATGTCATTAAGAAACTGATGTAATCTATGAAATAGTAATAGTATTTTTTTAAATAAAATAAAATAACATCGAACCAAAACCTAACTTTGCTAGAACGGTGCTGGAATATTTTTTTGAGACAACCTAAAGAGAACGTATAGCTTACAGAACGTTCTCTAATGATTATTTTTAGGTTTTACTTTATAACAAATAACGTTCTGGAAGCGAAATTGTTGGCTTTTAGTGTTTTTTTTTTTTATATTTTTTAACTGACACTGAACATTAAAATACACGAAGTTTTTAAACGTATAGCCTTAAAGATAAAACTAAAATATGAATTTAAATGATGCAATTAATAAAAAATAATGGTAATCAATTAATAAAAAATAATGGTAATCCTAATGCTTTAAAAAATAAAAAGCTTTAAAAATAAAAGACTAAAATGCGCCTAAAATGCAGCGACCTGAGCGACCTGACGCGAGGCTCGACGCTCGCAGTGGGTGGAGTAGTGGGTGGAATCAGGTGACGCGAGGGTGTGACGCGAGGGTGTGACCTGCGCTGTTACTGGCAGATGCGCGCAGTGGGCGGGGTTTCATCAGCCCGTCTCGGAAGCTGTGATTTCCCCCCCCAGTCTCATCTATCGAGCGCATGATAAGGGTGTCAGGGTGAGATCCGCGCCGGTGAGTTATGATGCGGCGGAGCGACTGATTCTCTGCAGCACCGAGACACAGATGCGGGGAAGAGAGAGACTCTCACTGCGGTATTTCTGCCTCGAAACAGAAGAACTGCGGCTCTGGACGGATTTCATGGTGAGTGCATTCCGCTTGATGTCAACATTATTACAATATTGCAGCAACTATATATTTTGACGAGGAATTGATGCATAATATTCGATAAAATGGACTGCCCTGCTCAAGACTGAAGGATTTATGTTAAAATAACCTGAGGTTATCGCTACCAGACGACCTTAATCAGCATAATGTCTTTATGCTGCTAGGAAAATAAAATAAAATGTATAATAATACAATTATTATTATTGTTTTTCTTATTCGCTTAGTTCAGTGAATTGGATTAATAATAATATGTTATTATTATTATTATATGATTAATAAATTGTTTTTAAGCAAAAAAATATACAAATCGTATATATATATATATATATATATATATGCGCATTGGAAATATGGATACATTTCCTTTTGCCCTGTTCACCATGTAAACGTATTCTTCCTTTAAGAAGTACGTTTGTGTGTGTGACTGCAGGCAGCAGTGTGTGTGCAGTGTGTGTGTGTGTGTGTGTGTGTGTGTGTGTGTGTGTGTGTGAGTGAGTGAGTATGAGTGTGTTTGTGTGTGTGTGTGTGTGAGTGTGTGTGTGTGTGTGTGTGTGTGTGTGTGTGTGTGTGTGTGTGTGTGTGTGTGTGTGTGTGTGTGTGTGTGTGTGTGTGTGTGTGTGTGTGTGTGTGTGTGTGTGTGTGTGTTGTGTGTGAGTGTGTGTGTGTGTGTGTGTGTGTGTGTGTGTGTGTGTGTGTGTGTGTGAGTGTGTGTCTGTGTGTGTGTGTGTGCGCGGGTGCTGTTGTTCTCAGTGCGGACAGGATGAGTCTGCAGGTATCCGCAGGTCACCCAGAACTCAGCAGCGTTAAATGGATGCTGTCAGAGTCTGGATGAAATATGAGCAGACCGGTCTGGGAATAAGAGTGTGTTTAGATGCTGATCTCCTCTAGTGGACACTGGACAGCAGTGCAATTTCCATTCCCTGCCCCGAGCTCTGCTGCTGAATGCAAACACATGCAATGCTTCAGTCCTGCTCATTCGTTTTCCGTTCGATAGAGACAGACTGATCTCTGTTTGCATTCTGGGAAATCAACGTTAATGTGTGAGAAGGGATTTGCTGGCTTGATTGTCTTTCACACCCCTGTGGTTTGAGCACAAGGTGCGAGAGTTACAGTTTTAATGATTCCACACAACCTCCTTCACTGCTTGCTTCACTAGATATTTACAATATTGTCCAGCATCTTACAGTCGTCCACATGCTCATGTTCATTCTTCAATCAGATGTAATAATAAACATGCATTCATTAATAAATTAGCACCATGTTTTTGGATGTAGTGGTGATACTGTGAATTGGTAAAAACAGTATTTTTCCAATTGTGTTCTCTGAAGTGCTATGGCATGTTAATGAATATGTATTAAAAGTACCACAGTATACAGTCATTATACCACGGTACTGCCACAGTAAGTGACTTCTGGTATTTCCCCCGCGAGTCTTTATTTAAATGTCTTATGCAATGTGTTAGGAAATTGAAAATCGTGAAAAACATGAGTTTGAAGAGCTTGTGAACTTTTGAGAAAGATGGAACCGTGGAAATGGACCTGGTTGCGTTTCAAGTTTCTGATTGGCTCGACTGACTGTTGTAAAGCCCAGATTGACTAAATGATTTTAAAGGCATAATGTAAGATAACTGAAGAATATTGACGGTAGTTTTTCTGAAGAGAAATCTTTCAATGTCAAACCTTACATATAAAAATACAATTTAAGTATAAAATCTAAATAAATGCATTAGTAAATTAATAAATAAAAATAATGGATTATTTATACTAAACAAATTAAATACATTACATATAAAATGTAAATGATCATGATAATGTGACTTTTTTGCCGTTTTATTAGCATAGTGAAACATAATTACAACATTTCTCCCACCTGTATCTTATTGGCCATTTAAACTGGTAGCCCCGCCCCCAAACACATACTATTGGTTGAGCCAATGTTGCTGTTTCAGGCTGATCATAGTCACAATGTTCACATCTTTCAAAATGTAGTTGAAAAGGCATTTAACGTCAGAACCTTCTGCACATATTTAATTGTAAACGCTGTCATCACACAATGCTCATATTAGTTGCAAAGGTCAAATGCAAAGGTCAAAAACACACACACACACACACACACACACCACACACACACACACACACACACACGTGACTCTTCTCTGTCAGCAAAAGCTTATGCTTGGCTTTCTACCAGTCTTCCATCAAAATCCTTCACCATCGTGTGTCTTTATTTACAAGCAAGTCCGGAAAGACAAGAACTTGTGAAGAACACAAGCGGGTCTGTAGGGAAAACGCACTGCTACTTTCCCAAACCCACGGAGTCCTGCAGTGACATGAATATTCTAGCGTGGAAGCACTGAGAGAGAACAGAGAGATTAAAGGCCCATGTTTCACCTCCCTTGACTTCCCTTCCTTTTCTTCCCTCTTGTCTGGGTTTTCCTGGCTGCGGCTGTGATAACCGCGGAGCGAGCGGAATGACTAAACAGCTGGCGCACGGGAATAAATGAGACATTACCGTTTCACGCTTTTTAATGACGAGAAGCAGAGGAAGGCTGTGCCTGCTTTGTGTGTGAAGAACGTCCTGTACCAGAATGTGCATGTCAGGATGTCAAAGTTTGACTTTACAGCAGAGATCGTCTATATTTGCATCTCTCTGCCTTGAGCCACACAGTCTCGCTCACAGATTTGACCCGGTGAGTCATATTGCACCAGCCCGGCTTCCATCTCGGCATGTTCTGCGCTCTTTATGAAGTCCTGGTGCGAATGTGTCAGATTTGCAGACTGTGTTTGAAGTCTGCTGCAGGTCATTAGTGAGGGATTTGAACGAGTCTTAAGTGTTTAGCATGTAAATTGTCCTGCACCATTAATGTGAAAGACAGCTGAAGTCATGCCGTTTGTTGAGGAGAGGTGAGTTATCTAATCATCCACTCTGAGCACCTTAGCAACCCACATTTCTGTGCCCTGGCAACCACCCAGATCACCATATTCTTGCATTATTCAGAAGTATGTATTGATGTTTTTTGTGCATGCAGAAGGAAGGTGTAATGCAGGTGCACGATCAATAACATAAGCTGTGAATAAGAAAGTCATTCCACTGCTGTTCCATAGTTGAAATCGTTTTAAAATGAAGAATTTGTCCGTGTATTACTGTGAAACTGCTTTGAAACAACCTGCAGTGCTATACGTGAGTTCTCTTGACTTACACAACACCATCACGGCTGTTTAACCTGCAGTGCTTGGCACTTCTGCTCCACTGGCAGTAACTAATGTTCATGCTGCTGAGGGACAGATGGGCTGTGATTCAGGCATTATGTATCGTTGTTTTCCAATGTAATAATAAGATTAGAATTGGTGGACTTGGCTGATGTATAAGCCATACTGAGTAATTGGGGGTAATTTCACAACACCGAACAACGGTTGTGGCTGATTAGGTTCGTTCCGGTCCTTGAATCTGATTGGCTGAGTCAGTCCAAGGGTGCTGACATCACTGTCAAATAGCACCGGGATGTTCGTATCGCTCCACTTGCTTGTTCCAGACGGACAGTCAGTCTCTGTGTTAGTGGGGGGGAATGATTACTCCAGTAAATGACTCGAACTCATTTGTTCAAAACACTGATTCATTTGGGAATGAAAAAGCAAGTTGTTGAATCATTCACTTAAACGGTTTGTTGAAAAACACGTATTCATTCAGAAACAAGGGTCCTAAATCATTCATTTAGCTGTTTCTCTCCAAAAAGAAAGTGACCGAGTCATTGAATCATTCATTAACCGATTTGTTCAAAAACACTGATTTATTCAGGAATGGAACAACTGTCTGAGTCATTGAATCATTCTCTCAACCAACTCATCAAAACACTGATTCATTCAGGAATCAAACGGCTTCTCTAAACCAACTCATCAAAACACTGACATTCAGAATCAAACGTCATTGAATCATTCTCTCAACCAACTCATCAAAACACTGATTCATTCAGGAATCAAACGGCTGACAGAGTCATTGAATCATTCTCTCAACCAACTCATCAAAACACTGATTCATTCAGGAATCAAACGGCTGACAGAGTCATTGAATCATTCTCTCAACCAACTCATCAAAACACTGATTCATTCAGGAATCAAACGGCTGACCGAGTCATTGAATCATTCTCTCAACCAACTCATCAAAACACTGATTCATTCAGGAATCAAACGGCTGACAGAGTCATTGAATCATTCATTCAACCTTTTTATTCAAAACACTGATTCATTCAGGAATCAAACGGCTGACAGAGTCATTGAATCATTCTCTCAACCAACTCATCAAAACACTGATTCATTCAGGAATCAAACGGCTGACAGAGTCATTGAATCATTCTCTCAACCAACTCATCAAAACACTGATTCATTCAGGAATCAAACGGCTGACAGTCATTGAATCATTCTCTCAACCAACTCATCAAAACACTGATTCATTCAGGAATCAAACGGCTGACAGAGTCATTGAATCATTCTCTCAACCAACTCATCAAAACACTGATTCATTCAGGAATCAAACGGCTGACAGAGTCATTGAATCATTCTCTCAACCAACTCATCAAAACACTGATTCAACTCATCAGAGTCAAAACACTGATTCATTCAGGAATCAAACGGCTGACCGAGTCATTGAATCATTCTCTCAACCAACTCATCAAAACACTGATTCATTCAGGAATCAAACGGCTGACCGAGTCATTGAATTATTCATTCAACCTTTTTATTCAAAACGCTGATTCACGTCGGCACCGAGTTCGATTCCTGTCTCGAGGTCCTTTCCCGACCCCCCCCCCCTCTCTCTCTTCACCCAATGCTTTCCTGCCTGCTCTCAACTGTCCTATCAAATAAAGGCAAAAAAGCCCATAAATGTAACAAAAAAACACACAAAAACAATTGATTAATTCATACAACACTGCTTCTGTGTTTCTCAGTGACACACATTATGCTTGATTCTGCTGTCGTTCTGTAATGAAGGAGAAACAGACAAAGTAATTGGCAATTTTGTGTTTAGAAGTCCCCCCCCCCCTCTCTCTCTCTTCACCCAATGCTTTCCTGCCTGCTCTCACTGTCCTAAGTAAATGTATTGCTTCTGTGTTTCTCAACTGTACTGCTGTCGTTCTGTACAATTAATATTGCACTCACATGAATGTTTAATATCCAGCAATTCTTCTAGGTCTTCTCTTTATGCTGACGGTTAGAGATTCTTCCATTGAAGCTCAAGATGCATTTTGGATCATCTTAAATCACATGATCAGTAGGTTGATGCAGAAAAAGTGTGACGTAACAAATACTAAGATCTTATACAATGAATTTGACCATCTAATTCAATCGGTTACGCAACAGCAGGTCAGATCTGACTTGTAAACAGTAGAGCTCTGCTTTAAAATGCACCAAATAAGCCCCTGCGAGAGCGAGACTGCTGAGGCATGAAGCGCTGGAGAGATCAGCAGGTTAGATGAGGGCAAGTGAAACCCTCTCCTCAGAGGACGTGTCTCTTATCTGCAGGATAATTACTTCCCCTGCGGCAGGCCACTGCTCAGTCCTCAGCAGAGGAAGGCGGCTCCGAAACTGAAATGCGTTTCCTTGTTCTTGATGTTGCAGTAAGACAGAATGAGCTCCTCTCCCGTCGTCTCACGCGTGTCCGTCGACATCCTGGAGGAACTGCAGCTCTTCGCAGCTCGTAACCTGGAGAAGGTGGAGGTCAACAAATACTATGAAGTCATGCGGGAGCTGGGGAAGGGCACCTACGGGAAGGTGGACCTCGTTATCCATAAGATCAGAGGTACAGCGCAGTTACACACCAGCTAAAACCATACATTTTCACTACATTAAATAAATAAACATAAATTAAGTAAAATACTTGGTCTTATTTTATTTCCCTCAGTTGTCAAGGCAGCAGCTCATTTGGTATAAATGTAAGCATTAAAACTAAAACTACCTCAATAAATGTTATTAAAATAAATGTTGTCACTAATTAACTAAGAAAATGTAAATAACACATTTGCAGTACATAAAAACTAATATTAATTTTACATATGTGAAATTATTTGAAGCACATTATTTTATTTTATCATAATTTTAAGTACTAATCATCCGTATTTCTGTGTGTGCATATATATATATATACAGGTGCATCTCAATAAATTAGAATGTCGTGGAAAAGTTCATTTATTTCAGTAATTCAACTCAAATTGTGAAACTCGTGTATTAAATAAATTCAATGCACACAGACTGAAGTAGTTTAAGTCTTTGGTTCTTTTAATTGTGATGATTTTGGCTCACATTTAACAAAAACCCACCAATTCACTCTCAACAAATTAGAATATGGTGACATGCCAATCAGCTAATCAACTCAAAACACCTGCAAAGGTTTCCTGAGTCTTCAAAATGGTCTCTCAGTTTGGTTCACTAGGCTACACAATCATGGGGAAGACTGCTGATCTGACAGTTGTCCAGAAGACAATCATTGACACCCTTCACAAGGAGGGTAAGCCACAAACATTCATTGCCAAAGAAGCTGTTCACAGAGTGCTGTATCCAAGCATGTTAACAGAAAGTTGAGTGGAAGGAAAAAGTGTGGAAGAAAAAGATGCACAACCAACCGAGAGAACCGCAGCCTTATGAGGATTGTCAAGCAAAATCGATTCAAGAATTTGGGTGAACTTCACAAGGAATGGACTGAGGCTGGGGTCAAGGCATCAAGAGCACCACACACAGACGTGTCGAGGAATTTGGCTACAGTTGTCGTCAGAGGCGTCTTACCTGGGCTAAGGAGAAGAAGAACTGGACTGTTGCCCAGTGGTCCAAAGTCCTCTTTTCAGATGAGAGCAAGTTTTGTATTTCATTTGGAAACCAAGGTCCTAGAGTCTGGAGGAAGGGTGGAGAAGCTCATAGCCCAAGTTGCTTGAAGTCCAGTGTTAAGTTTCCACAGTCTGTGATGATTTGGGGTGCAATGTCATCTGCTGGTGTTGGTCCATTGTGTTTTTTGAAAACCAACGTCACTGCACCCGTTTACACTTCATGCTTCCTTCTGCTGACCAGCTTTTTAAAGATGCTGATTTCATTTTCCAGCAGGATTTGGCACCTGCCCACACTGCCAAAAGCACCAAAAGTTGGTTAAATGACCATGGTGTTGGTGTGCTTGACTGGCCAGCAAACTCACCAGACCTGAACATAGAGAATCTATGAGGTATTGTCAAGAGGAAAATGAGAAACAAGAGACCAAAAAATGCAGATGAGCTGAAGGCCACTGTCAAAGAAACCTGGGCTTCCATACCACCTCAGCAGTGCCACAAACTGATCACCTCCATGCCACGCCGAATTGAGGCAGTAATTAAAGCAAAAGAAGCCCCTACCAAGTATTGAGTACATATACAGTAAATTAACATACTTTCCAGAAGGCCAACAATTCACTAAAAAAAAATTTTTTTTATTGGTCTTATGAAGTATAATAATTTGTTGAGAGTGAATTGGTGGGTTTTTGTTAAATATGAGCCAAAATCATCACAATTAAAAGAACCAAAGACTTAAACTACTTCAGTCTGTGTGCATTGAATTTATTTATATATTGAAACCAAATGCAATGAGAAATGTTGCCTAAGCAACTATATCTCTATTTTTATACCACTGACAAAGGTGCTTTAATATTTTACAATCACTGTCAAATGTTTTAACATTCATGTTTGACTGGTTTCAGGAATAATTTTGGTAAAAATGTGCATTGTTATCATTATTATGAGGTGTTCTGAAATTAATGCATACAAGAAAAAAATTAAACATTGAAAGAAACAATGCATGTATGGAACATGACTGTTAATATCTATATTTCTATAGAAACTCAAACATGTTTTTCAGTTTGTGAAGACCTAGATATAATTGTTTAGATGTATTTATTTAGACTAGGGCTGTCAGTACAATAATTGTCTTTAGAAAGCAAAAAAGAAAGTGAACCAATAATGCTTTATTTGAATGATTCAACAAAAGAAATCCCGTCATGTTTTGTTTCTCTAACCCATAGGTACCAAGATGGCTCTGAAGTTTCTAAAGAAGAAAACAACCAAGCTGAAGAGTTTCTTGAGAGAGTACAGTATCTCTCTCTATCTGTCTCCATGTCCCTTCATCATCAACATGTTTGGCATTGCGTTTGAAACGGAGGAGTACTATGTTTTTGCGCAGGAATATGCGCCGTCCGGTGACCTGTTCGATATCATTCCACCACAGGTAATGCAGCGTCAATTAATGCACATGAATAAAGCAAAATCATGATTTACTCCCCCTCATGTTGTTCATTTTCCATGGGACACAAAAGTAGTGACTGCTCAAGACACAAAATATACAAAAAAGCCATAAAGTAATAAACATTGATTATAATTAATCAATTATAAAACAAATTCAATGCAGCTATAAAGTAGACACGTGTCATTATTCAGCTTAATTCAGTTCAATGTTGCGTCAGTTTAGTGAATAACTCAGTGTTTAGTTTATTTATAATTATAAAATGAGTTAAATTCAGCTATAAAGAAACTCTATAGTGTCATTATTCAGTTCAATTCATTCATTGTCAAAGTATCAAAATGAATGGATTCTGAAACTAATTCAGTTCAGCTATAAAGCAGCTCTACAATAGTGTCGTTATTCAGCTTAATTCAGATTAGTGTTGCAAAGTTCATCGACGACTAAACGAGTTCAGTTCAGGTATAAGGTAATAGTGTTATTAATCAGCTTAATTCAGATTAGTGTTGCAAAGTTCATCGACGACTAAACGAGTTCAGTTCAGCTATAAGGTAATAGTGTTATTATTCAGCTCAGTGCAATAAGTGTCAGTGTTGAAAAAATCGTCAGTGCTGAAATAAATTAAATTCAGCTGTATTTAGAAATGGTCATTATTCTGCTTAATTCAGATTCAGTGTTGAATCAATTTAGATTAGTAACAGTGTCAGTGTTTTAAAGTTATAAAACATATTCAGTTTCAGCTGTAAAGCAGCTCTACTTATTATTCAGTTCAATGTTGATTTCGTCAATAAGTGTCAAGTTTGCAAAATCAATTAATTTTGAAACAAATTCAATTCAGCTGTATTTCTGAATTGTCATGATTCATCTCAATTCAGATTGATTTTTGAATCAATTTAGTTTAACAACTGTTAATGTTGCAGTTTATCAATTATGAAACTCAGTTTAATCTGTAAAGCAGCGCTACAGAAGACAAGAGTCATTCAGATCAATTCTATTCAATGTGAATTCAATTCGCTACAAGTTTTGTTCTCATCTGATAGTGTCAATGCGTCAGATTGCCAACATTACTAGATATTTTCTTTGAAACAATACAAAATATAGTAGGGGTGTGCGATATATATCGTCTACGATATAATCGTAATTGTTGTTTTAACGATGTGCAATTTGACAATATCGAGTATTTTGCAAAAACCAAACAAAACGCCTACCGAGTGCACGCATACATTAGCCTGCGTGGTGATGAAGGGGTTAAACGGTGCACGTGCACATTTAGAGTGTGTTCCTTCACTGCATGATTCAGTATTAAAATGCATTAAGAATGATCGCAAAATTCAAGATATTGGGCAGAAAATGTATATATTTACGTTTCATATAGTTCAAATCACACGAAGGGTGCCGTTTTTTCTTCAAAAATAAGCACGATTACAAATGTGATATTGATTTTATACAACAGTTCAATAAACAATAAGTTAATATTAAGAGACTTGCGTTTTAGACACCATATTGGCTGTTTTTGCTGCGTTACAGCGATGTTTTGAGTCTCAGTGATTCGTTCCTGAATGATTCAATCGTTTAAATGATTCGGTTCAGTCTCAGTGATTCGTTCCTGAATGATTCAATCGTTTAAATGATTCGGTTCAGTCTCAGTGATTCGTTCCTGAATGATTCAATCGTTTAAATGATTCGGTTCAGTCTCAGTGATTCGTTCCTGAATGATTCAATCGTTTAAATGATTCGGTTCAGTCGCAGTGACTCACTTATTAACAGTGACGTGCTGCCACCTGCTGGCGGTTTAATTTCACATTTAAAGTCTATTTTCATTTTTTAAATAATTTTAAATATCAGTATTCAATGTTTTATGTTTAAAATGTCAAAAAATGATGCATTTGTAACTGGTTAAAGCACTCCATGTCCCTCTGAGCTGCATTAAACAGTGTGTGAATACATCTAAACACCTTCAGATGCAACTTCTGCAGAGATTAATTTTGATAATACTGGTTTCATTTGTTTGGGAGCAGCCTAAATGTGTATTATCTTAATTGACTGGTTAAATGTAACAATTTGACTCAAAAGATGTACACTTTTAGAAACAAAATTGCTTTATTAAAGGTAAAAATCTAATTTAAACTTAAATGAAAAGATTAATTCATCACTGATGTGAACTGAGCACACAGAATATGAAGAATATCATAAACTGCAGCTGTGCACGGTATTCAGATATCAGCACAATAACACACTCGGCAAAATATCGCCTAATTATCGTTATCGAAAAAATCCCAAAAAATATGAGATATCATTTTTTTTCAATATCGCACACCCCTATATTCAGCCAAAAATTGTCACTTAAATGCATGATTGTGGGTGAACTGTCATTTACAAATATGATTTAGAAGAATGTGCTGAGAATGTCCATTGAGTATTTTTACTTACTATGGAAGTCAATGGCTACCGTCAACTGTTCTTCTCTTCAAAATATCTTCTTTGATGTTCCAGAGACCGGGGACTCATTTATAAAATGTTGCGCAGAAACCATCTTAAATTTGTCTTACGATCATCTCTCAAATATGCATACAGTTGATTCATAAAAAAATGAACGAACGAACAGAAAATGCACGTACGCGTCTCTTTCAGATGTGAAATCTATGAATCGCAAATGATCTTGAACTTGCGCACAACTAAATCGATTCAGCTCTCTGCTCGTAAACGACCCATAAATAATGTCATTAACATATAAAAGATTACCAGTCATCGTCCTAATCCTTTAATTTCGAACAGCTGCAAGAACAGTGAACAAGAAAAAGTGTGTACGTCTGCTCAGACCCTGACGTGAAGCTAAGCACGTCAAAGACCGTCTTTACAAATATGAGCGCTGGCGTGGATTTAAGCGTACGCACACTCTAAGATCAAATCTGAGCATACGCACGCTTTGGATTACACAATTTTCGATTTTGGGTGAACTATGCCTTTAAATCTTGCTTGATATAGGCTAAGCTCTGACTGTGATGATCGTTGTTGCGTCGGTGACTGATTATTCTCAATCTTCTCGCTCAGGTGGGACTGCCGGAGCCGGTGGCGAAGCGCTGCGTCCATCAGGTGGCCATCGCTCTGGACTACCTGCACTCCAAGAAGCTGGTGCACAGAGACATCAAGCCCGAGAACATCTTAATCTTTGACAAGGAGTGTCGCAAGGTCAAGCTGTCAGACTTCGGCATGACGCGGCGCGCAGGCTCGCCGGTGAAGCGCGTGAGCGGCACCATCCCGTACACGGCGCCCGAGCTCTGTGACACGTCCAAGCACGAGGGCTTCTGCGTGGATTACAGCACAGACGTGTGGGCCTTCGGAGTGCTGCTCTTCTGCATGCTGACGGGGAACTTCCCCTGGGAGAAGGCCATGCCGTCCGACACTTTCTACGAGGAGTTTGTGCGCTGGCAGAGGCGGCGGACCGGCGCGGTGCCGTCACAGTGGCGCAGGTTCACGGACGAAGCCCTGCGCATGTTCCGAAAGCTCCTGGCTCTGGAGCAGGAGCGCCGCTGCTCCGTCAAGGAGGTGTTTGTGCATTTTGGCCACCGTTGGATGCTGGATGGCCAGGCAGGCGTTAGCCACCATCAGGCCGCGCTGAACTCTTCGTCTGAGGAGGAGGATCTGCTGGTGGACCGTATGAAGCAGCAGACGCTGTCTCCGACGCCTTCCAAGACCAACGGCATGGAGTCGGGAGCGGCTCACCACTTCACCTCCGTGTCCACGAACAGCTCCGTGTCTTCCACCAACAGCTACGAGCGCTCGGCCAGAGACAGCCCGCCTAGCAGCCGCATCCTGGTCACAACGCCGATAGAGATCTGCGTGTAGAGATCCAACCGCTGGTGAAATTAACACGCGCACAAGCAGACACATCCAGAAGAGACTAAACTCTCATGTATATCCGGAACGGAGTCTATTACAACGCAAAAAATGACAAAACTAACATTCAACTAACATTCCTAACAGAGATTTGCATCTAGAAATGTTGCACTGAAACTGAAATACCGTGCAGGTTGTGCTTTCTAAAGACCCGTTGGCACCAAGAACGATAACTATAACGATAACTTTATTAGTGTCCACACCAGCTGACGTTCTGTTTATTAGAAGCGCGCTGCAGTTTTGTTGTCTGCTGCTTTAAATGCTCAAGCTCTTTAACGTCAGATGGATTCTGATTGGCTGTCAATGTTTTATTGTTCATTCATTGGAAAAAATCCTTACAATGATATGGTTCCTCTGTTACGTTCTCAGAACTTTATCATGAACAAACATTCTCCTGATAACGTTAATAGAATGTTTGTTCAACATTAGCACAAAAACATTATTTATACATCGGAAGGTTTTTTCTGAAACTTTTTAGTTGGACGTTCATCTAACATTTTTAGAATATTATCAGTTTTAGAATGTTCAGAGAGCTTTCAAAAGTAACGTGCAAAATTATAAATTACGATGTTTCCTTAATGTTCTCTAAACACTTTTCTTGATTTTACATTAACGTTAAGAAATTGTTGTCAACATATTTTAGTGTCCTAAAACTTGTTTGTGTCTCTAAGTTTGATTGGCTGGATTTGGTTTGGACTTTTTAATCTCACAATTCAGAATGTTTCTCGCAATTGCTACATGAAATCTAACAATTCATACATTTTTTTTCATCAGAATTCTAAGTTTACATCTTGGAATTATGTCTAAATTTCAAAATTCTGGCTTTTTTTCTCACAATTTTGCATGTTCCTATTCTGACTTTTGTCTCGGGATTCAGAATTCACATCTCAACTTTTTTCCTCCAGAATTTTGAGTTCACATTCCGCTATTCGGAATTATTTTAATTATCATAATTAAAAAATCTGACTTTCTTCTCAGAATTCTAAGTTTATTTCACAATCCTGACTCAGGATTCTCGGTTTAAAATGGTATAATTCAGATATTTACTTCTTGAAAGTCTGACTTTTCTCAGAATTCATTTTATTTTATACCTGAAATGAGTTCACATTCCACAATTTCAGATTTTTTTTTTCGCCCTCTGAATTCTTTCATTTCCCAATTGTGACTTTTTTCTTTGAATTCAGAGTTCAAATTCTGACTTTTGTTGCAATTTTTTGGATTCTTTTGGATTCCTGGAGTGTCATTATTGTTCTAGTTGTTTTGTCGGATGCCACTGTAAATGCTCAATCTTTTGGATTCTGATTGGCTGTCAGTATTTTTATCATTCGTTCACTGGAAGAAAATCATTCTGAAAGTGGTTACAAGAACAATATGGTTCCCTTGTCCCAGCTAACAGGGAACATTCTCCGAACTTTGGCTAAGTTTCCTCAGAGTTATGAAGAAATGTTCCTCGTATAACGTAAACGAAATGTTCATTCATAGTTATTGAAGGTTTAATAATGTTCTCAAAACGTTAACTTAAAAACGACACATTGTTCATGGAAGGTTTTTCTAAAACGTTTAAGTTGGACGTTCGTCTAAATGTCACCATTTGTTCAGAGAACTTTTAAAAGTAGCGTTCTCATGTGATCTTTTAATAAAAACCGAACATTTAAAAACTGAACATTCAGAAATCACGTTTTCAATAACGCGTTCGCATCTTACTGGGAACATTAGCTACATGTTCTTAGAACATATGTTTCTGTTCTGGAGCGTCGTTATTGTTATAGTTGTAGTGTGGACTTCGTTCTAGTTATCGTTCTCATCTTTGGTGTGACCGGGTCTTAACTCGTGAATAAGCAATGAACTAATAAACGAGTGGATTGAACATTTGAATCCAGTTCCAGCTCAAAGAAGCTCGCGGGAAGAATTTCGAGGACTTCCCCAAAACGACTCTAAAGCAATACATGAAGCAAAAAAGAAAGGAGAATACCTGGGATCTTCACCACATACACATGTCCGTGAGAACTGGGACATTGATGATATTTGCTGTGGTGTATGTGAGTGAGTTTGTGTGTGTATTTGAGATTTTGTATTTGTGTTCAGTAGGCTTCGTGCGACCCTCGAAAGCTTTAGGTTCAAGACACTGATCATGTGACAGATGTCCTCCAAGTGTTTCGAAATCTGACTTCTAGACTGTTGTTTTCAATTGACTTCATTTATCAGGATTCTTAGTATTCAGAAATATATATTTTTTCAGTTGCTATGTAGTGATTAACAAACATCGATGTTTTCATTTCATTTTAGTACTTTAGCACAGTTATGCCAAACTTAATGTTACGTTCTTGTGACAGATGTGAAGGTCAGCTGCTGTTCCGTGATGAACGTGGATTTAAAACAACACGAGAGTTTATTCATAATGTTTAAGAGTATGTTTTATGCTTTACGATTGGTTGTAGTGGTGAACACTGCATGTGTTCGAAGACTGACAGGTTGAAAAGATGTATTTTTGCCTACTGTACAATTGTTTTCTTGGTGTTCCCTCTTTAAAGTCTTATATTTTTTCTACATTGATTTAAACCGAAACTCAAAAGAAAGAGCGCAGATGCGCGCACGCGTTCACGTTCTAATAACTGCATGACCATGATGAAAAAAACATTGAGAATTACTGTAATGTGAACATTTTTGCATTAATGTTTCAGGGTGAAATTGTAGTAGATGACGTAGGGCATAACATCCAGCCAGCCAATTGAATCGTTCGTTTTGTTGTTGTGTTTGTGTACTGCTGCTGTTGTTGTTAATTTCTCACTGAGATCAAGAACTACCTGATTGAAACACCTCACACCTGAAAGCGATTATGTTCAGGTGAGGTTGCGATTGAACTCAAGGCCCTGGAGACATGCTAAAGGGGAGTTTTTAATTGGAATGGGTGTTTTATGTTATGCTACACGTCTGCATGAGCTTTCAACACGTATTGGGAGTATGTTCTGAGAAATATTAGCTATAGTCGTATCAAGCTCTTAGCATCAGCAGTGGCCCGTCAGAGCATAAATATCCAGTTCTTACACATCGTAGAGAGCTCTGCTGGACACCACACACACTGAGCACCAAACGCCTTCGGCAGTGCTTGACCTTGTTTTAGTAACACATGAAAAGACCTGGGGCTTGTGTGAACGGTCAGCCCTGGTCCTGCTGAAGCGTTTTGGTTTCATCAGCTGTCAGTCATCAAACACTCAAACTCGTTGAAAATCTGTCAACGCAATACAACTGTCTTCCTGTAAGCTCAGACTTATTCAGAAATAAATCTTGACAGAAATGTGCACTTGTTTGTGTCTCTAAGTTTGAATGGCCGGTTTTGGTTTGGACTTTTTAATCTCACTATTCAGAATGTTTCTCGCAATTGCTAGGGGAAACTTATAGGGGGCCACTGGCACAACTTATCCCAGGCCCTTTGGCACAAATCACCCCCGACTCACAAGTTTGAAAAACTAGCATGATCCAGCAGTTAAGAGCTAACATCATGCTGACTGTATAGACTCATTGTGTAGCCTGCTAAAGCACTAAAACGTGTGAAATGTTTTCAAACTTGTCTATAATTGTTCAGACTACAATCAAAAAACCGTGATCATAGAAATTTTACTTTGAAAGGAAAAAAAACTAGTTTTTTTGAGCTAAAATGTGCTTATCTCTCATGCCACGTGTCTCTCTTCTTTGGAGGATGAGTAAAATGGATGGCTTTTCAAAATTATGTGGTCACATGACCAATTTCTTCTATGGTTTTCCAGAAACAAGGGCTGGAACAACTTACCCCCCAGGCACAAATCACCCCTCTCCCCTACTTGAAACAATTCAGACATTTTCTTTTCATCAGAATTCTAAGTTTACATCTTGAAATTATGTCTAAATTAAAAAATTCTGGCTTGTTTCTCAATTTTGCATGTTCCTATTTTGATTTTTGTCTCAGGATTCAGAATTCACATCTCAACTTTTTTCCTCAGAATTTTGAGTTCACATTCCGCTATTCGGAATTATTTTCTTTGAATTCCAAGTTTGTAATTAAAAGTCTGACTTTTCTCAGAATTCAGTTTTTTTGTCCTGAAATGAGTTCACATTTCGGAATTCTGATTTTTGTTTACCCTCTGAATTCTTTAATTTCCCAATTGTGACTTTTTTCTTTGAATTCAGAGGTCAAATTCTGACTTTTGTTCTTGCAATTCTGGGTTCTTTTCTTGGGATTTCTTGCAGTTGCGTGATAAAAAGTAAATGAAAATGTAAAAGATATTAAACAAGTTTGAAGTGTGAGAATTAAAGTCTCTCTGTGGCAGAAATAAGCATCCATTATGTTATAAATTACATTTATATATTGCTAGCCATATTAATCATGATAAAACTGAGTAAATGCAAATGAGGGTTCAACAGCACATTAGGCAAAATAAAAGAAGCCAGTTTATTACGCTGACCAACTGGGTTTAGTCCGTTCAGGATAAATACATTTTGGGGCAAGAATGTCAACAACACAAAAACCCTGCTCAACCCTGAGATTAAGATCGGAACAGATTTAACGTTTGAGAAAAACAATGCCAACAAAAAAGCATTTGGGTACATTTGGTATGATGCTAAAATATGAGAATTCATACAGACATTTGCACAAGATTTGTACAGATACAATCCTGAACAAAATATGGCACAAAACACGAGTACATTAACAACATCACAGGACTCAACCTCTCACGCTGCCAAAGTACATCAGGCTGTATTTGGCACAGATTCATCAAAAATATTGACATAAATAATCTGAACACATAAGGTGTTGTTTAATGCACTGTACATTTACAGAACGAGTCTCCAAATCCTGATCTGTCATCAAACGTAAAGCAAGTGCTTCCTGGGTAAAAGTCATAAATAAACTGATAGTGATTTGTCTTAGCAAGGCAGAAACAAATGAATAAACCAACTGTAGGAAATAATTCTGGATTAACATTTCACAACTGTCGAAAGAACATCTGAACCAAAAGATGCCAATATTAATGCAGGCTTATTTACACTAGTTAACCGTCTACAAAATATAGATTATGCAGACGAGACGCATGTAAGTGCATAGAACGAACAAGAAGATCCACTGGCTCTTCAGATATCTGATGAACTAATACTCACTAATATTCAGCATTTACAATAAATGTTTGGATGTTGTGAATTATACAATTAATGTAATTGAAAATGAAGATTAAATACCTCCCGTTCACAGAGCGTCTTCATGACGTAAGTGTGTATGTGCTGATATGCTGGAAGAAACTTTACGAAACGCACAGAAACTTTGGGCTTGAATTATGAAGCCAACATACTAATCTTATTTTCCCATTATGTACACAAAGTGCCCTTCTTAATTGCTTGCAAACGGTTGTTCCACAACTTTATGAGGCCAAATTAATACAAAATGTTGATTATGAAAACGCATTAACATTTTGACAAGCAGTATATTTAAAATTCAATCAATAAAATTTATTTTCTTCATAAATTAAGACAGAATGAACAAAAAATGTGATTTTAGATATAAGCATTTCCCCCCCAAAAATGTGCGCCACCATATAAATGATATTTTGTAAAATCATATTGGCAATAAGACGAGCACATATGTTTGTGCTGTGGTGGTCCTGCTTTGATCCTCTCGGACGTTCCTCACATCGAACCGGTCTTTAGTGCGAGTCTCTCAAAGGGAGATCCACGGTGTTATGTGCAGTGCAACAGCACAATGATTAAGGTGTATGGGTGTCGGCCCGTTCTGTCCCGCTCACAGGAACACAGTTAGAGATCCACCGCACTCTGTGAAAACAAATTGAGCTTTTATCATCTGAAACGTGCTACGACTTCTAATGCAATTAACATCAAGCTCCAAGCCACACATCTGGGATGAAAAGATCATGAAAAATGTCAATATGACAATCTAATTATAGAGGCATTCATTATTAACATTACAACAGTTTCTGCAGGTTTTATCAAGAATATATTTGGTCAAAATCGTGTTATAATAGATGAAGTGCTATGCAGGCTATTTAAGACGATATTGTCTGATTAGATCTAAAATGTTTGCCCTCTCTCTCTCTCGTCACTGTTCCCACATCTCAGACCTCAAATATGACCCTCTTTAGATAAAAGGTAAAGGGTAAAGAGTAAAGAAAATACTACACAAAACTTGCTAGCAGTTATCAATCTTACTTTTCCAACACAAATCAGAGCCTTTTCATAACTGAATATAAAAGTTATGACCAGTCTGCAACCGGCGCCAGCTCTTTATTAACCCTTGTAAGACCCCCCCCACACACACACAGACACACACACACACACACACACACTGTTCTGTTTCTCAGACCTCTTATCCTCAGTTTGCATCTCCAGTAAACGTACCCTGATTTAACAATGCTTAGATATTTGTACTAAATAACAAAAATAGAAAATACAGAGGAAGCTATTCATGTTTTGCAGTGCATGCAACATGACTTTATGAATTTAAGACACACTATAAAAAGCATAAATGCATTTATTTGAAGCAAATCTTGTGGCATGTGGGAAATGCACCGTACAAATAAACTTGTTCTGAATACTATTACATTTAAATTAATTATTGTGGAGTGACCGGAGCTAAATATATACGTTTATAGTACGGATACACCGAATCTTCAGCCGCCGAAAACAGCCTTTAAGAGAAAAACTAGGATTATACATTATTTGGATAATTAGTTTAAAAAAGTGATATCTGATTCTGTTGCATGGAACTGAATAAAAATAATAGATTGATGTTTAATATTAAGGTAACACTTTACAATAAGGTTCCATTAGTTAGTGTTAGTTAATGCACAACACATTTATTACAGTATTCATCTTTCCTAATGTTAGTTAATGAGAACAGTAGTTCACTGTTCGTTCAGAGTGCATTAACTGTTAACAAGCACATGTTGACTTGAATAATGCATTAGTAAATGTTGAAATTAACATTAACTAAGATTAATCAGTCTCTCCAGGATTTTGCGATCGCTGAATTTATCGCAAATTAAAGCAAACTTCGCAAGAACTCGCAAATTTTCGTAATTGCCGCAGATTTTCCACAGATTTTGGGCTTAGACGCGTCCCGTGACGTCATCGCAAGCGCATTCAGTCAAAGGTTGTTTCTCAGTTTGAAAAATGGGATGAACAGCCTTGTGTTCTCATGATCGATTTACAAGAGCTACATCGGACAAACGAACCGAAAGCAGGACGAATCCGTGCTTCTCGTTTGGACTATACTCGTTTATCTGCTCGGACCGGAGCCGCGGGCTGCTCTCGATCACACGACACCGTTATACACAGTGCTGGGAGATACAGTGAAAAATCAATAACATCTCTGTCAAATCTTGTGAAGATTTCAGATCAGAATTCAGTTAAAGCTACAGATATCAGAACAAATGCCACTGATGTGGAAACCAGGAGAAACATTGTTCAATAAACACAAATCTCCATTCACCATGGATTTAACATAACTACAGGAACAACTTGTGGCAGAAATGGTCTAATGTCTTAAAGTGTTTTTAAATGCTTCACACAACTTTTCCCAGCACTTCAAAGCTTTAAGCATTACCGAATTTTAAAGTTATTTTTAATGTGATGACATTATTTGTCCATCCTTCATAGGTTGCCCCATTTATAAAACTAAAAGTTTCATAATGTAGGAAAGCAAACACTTATTTAAAAATAAACGGACATTAAATTACCACTATATGACTGCAGAGATGTATAGCTTGTAGGCCTATTAGTCATTTAAACTCCATGTATATATATTATTTTTAAATCAAATTATATTTAGACATGTATTACAGATATTATTATATATTATATAATATATATATTATATATTTTATTAAAAAGTTAATTTTATCTGCATCTCAGCTACCCAGACAACACAAGTATATCTGTAAGACATCTGCTAAAGATCAGAAATATCTGCCTTGTAATCTGATAAATGTCTCAGAAACAGTTTTATATGCATTTAATAAATATCTATTTGATATCTGACAGGAAACGTCTTTGCAGATGAGCAAACACCCTAAAAAACACGTCTTGCATATGTAAATGCAGACATCAAACAGACATCTCCGAGATGTACATGTGCGATTAGGGTGAGGGCTTTACTGTCAGGTGCTGGTTCTGTAGAACTTAAAGGCACTGGTGCTGGTGTCCTCAAATGTTAGTCTGGAGCCCTACGATGGGTCTCGAAGTCAGAAAAGTTATAACAATGTTAGAAGAATGTTATCCGTGGTATGTTTTCACTGCAAAACAATAAGAAATGCCGCAAATATCACTGCTAATTTTGAGAAAAGCCACAGCAAAATCAGTCATTTTAGGCGCAAAAATCAGAAAAAAGTCCCGTGAAATCCTGGAGTGACTGATTAATAAATGCTGAAGTATTGTTTATTCATGTTAATTAAAGTATTGAACTAATAAAACGTATTGTAATGTGTTATTAATATAAATTCTGTCCAAATTTATTGTGTTACTTTCAGTAAAAAGTATTTTTTTTTATTCGGTATCATTAAAATGTCTAACAAAATTACTTAACGTAATGATTATTTAATTAAATAATAGAAAGCAGTTTCAGTTTTCGGCCAAGTGCATCCAGAATTTCATTTCGGTGCATTCCTAGTTTATAGCATGAATAATGTCTGTAAACCGAAACGCCAGTTTTTCTTCTCTCAAAAAATCAATTTGGACTTAAAGTCATGTGCTATTATTTCCCAGACACTACGGTATACATGTACTGCGTGAAGCTCAAACCTTGCATAGCGTCCTCTTTCTCCTGTCACCTGATTTGACCACACGATGACCCTTTAATGGACTTGTTCTAATGCAACAATCAGACACATTTGAGGAATTCACACAAATTACAACATGCTTGTCATATTCAGCATCTTATTTATGAAATAAATGCATACATCAAATAATTCATATTTTTGTGAACCGTCATCAAAAACATTTCACATATACCTTGTGCTTTCGGCATTTCATGGAGAAATTATCCTCGTTTAATACACAACCTATAAAAACAGGAAAGGAAAGATCAATTTCGAAGGATATAAACTGTGTTCAGTACTAGAACAAAAACACTGTCGTTAAAAAAACAAGCTAATAATAAAGAATTAAAATCTTTATTTAAAATCTATTTTTTTAATTATACAGTAAATCACCAAACACACACATATATATATATTAGTGCTGTCAAACGATTATATATATTTGAGACGAGATGTATTATATATATATACTACACACAATATATATATATATATATAACAAGTAGTATATATTTAAAAAATATTTTATATGTAATATATTAAATATATTTTTAAATAATATCAATTATATAAATAAATGTAAATATTATTATTATAATTTCTCACAGTCTGAGGTTCCTGTAATATTTGAATAAACACAGTTTTTTTTTACTTTTTATTTCTCAAAGAATCCTGAAAAATATCACAGGTCCCAAAAAATATTAAGCAGCACACATTTTTCCAACATTGATTATAAATTAGCATGTTAGAGTGATTTATGAAGGATCATGTGACTGAAAATGCAGCTTTGCTTCACAGGAATAAATTATATTTTAAAGTATATTAAAATAGAACACTTTTATTTCAAACTGCAATAATATTCCACAATATTATTGTGAAATAATATTCAGTATTTTTTATCAAATAGATACAGCCTTGATGAGCCCAAGAAACTTTTCCCAAAAGATGGCAAGCTTTTGAACGGCAGTGTATTGTACTGTAAAAATGTTTTCTCAGGTAATCTAAAATGTGCATCATTTAGTTCAAATCAAATATAAATAGCACATTAAAGTTAAGTTACACACTCTTTTTTGCGCGCGCTGTACAGGTCTAGTATAAAGAATGTTTTTGCTCAGGTGGCTGAAATGTTCACCCGATAGAGAAAAGTTTTGCTCAGCAAGAAAACAAATTAGAGGGAACATTGTCTACAAGCTAAATTTCAACGGTCCCAGATAAGGGTATGATTACTTGTGCAATGGAATCATTTAAGTTTTTTATTTGTAATAAATTTGCTAAGATGTTAAACACCTGTTTTTTGCTTTGCCATTATGGTGTATGGAGTGTAGATTGATGTGGGGAAAAAAAAAGTAATTTAACAAAACATAACAAAATGTGAAAAAAATTATGGGGTATGAAGACTTTCTATAGGCACTGTGTGTGTGTGTGTGTGTGTGTATATATATATATATATATATATAGACAGGAGAGGATGCATGTTCTCAATAGTGATGCGCGGATCACGGTTATATCCATGGGTTATAAAAAAATAACATTCTGATTAATTGTGGGTGGGTCATTAATTGTGCAAATATTAACTTAAATGCGGTTTAAATATAAACACCCCTAATGTAAACGGACCAAAACTGAGACTTTTGAAAACGACGTAGTGACCAGCATCATTCGCGCAGTGTATCCTTGATGATTGTGTAAACAATAACATCATGCTCATTGTTGTACCAATAGATTTTAATAGGTAGATTTCACATTTGAACACTTCAAGCACATAGACGCATCCGCCATCTAAATAAAAGGGTATCTACCTATACATACCTATGGTTGTATCTGCATGAATGGTCATGTGTAGGGCTGCAACGATTAGTCGACATTATAGACAACGTTGACTAAAAAAAAATGGTCGACAAATATATGTGTTGTCGAATAGTCGTTTGATCTCATATGACCTCATGTAAAAGCCTGCAATACTGCAGTTTAACCAGTGTGGCGCTGTAGCGCTAGACTGTAGTTCAGCTCTCCCGGATGCAATTCAAGTGAAGAAGAGACAGCGCTTCAAACCCAGCCGAACGAACCTGAAGCTGCTGAGCGTTGTTTGGATGAATTTGTAAATATATGTGTTCCTGTGGCTCAGTGGTAGAGCATTGCGTTAGCAGCGCAAAAGGTTGTGGGTTCGATTCCCAGGGAACACACATACTGATACAAAATGCACAGCCTGAATGCACTGTAAGTCGCTTTGGATAAAAGCGTCTGCTAAATGCATAAATGTAAATGTAAATATATTGCGCGCTTCTCTCAGTAACGAAATAAACAACCAAAACTGACAGCAATGTGAAAGCAACAGTTTACATAATTTTTTAATGCATCTAATTACAACGATGTGGATGTTTGCATGAACTGCATAAATAATTGTATAAGATTAATGTTTGACATATTTTTTTAAACATACAAATAAATGTTGAACAAATGCAATGATACTTTTAAATATCACCAGTAGGTGGCGGCAAATGTCTGTTTTAATGAGCGAGTCATTTATTAATTAATTCATTGAAACGGCTGATTCATTCAGAAACGAGTCAGGTGGCTGTCCTTATGAATGGGCCATTGAATCAATTGACTCACTCGATTAATTCAAACACGTGGATTCATTCAGTAACCAAACACCGCTGCGTGTCGCTCGGAGACACAACAGTTCTGCTGTGGCTTTGATCACAACTATTTTCGGATGCGAAATTGAGCAAAAACAGTCAGTATTTTGTCTAAAATCTAAAGCCGGGCTTACACTGTGCGATTTTTAAAAAGTCCTTTAGGATTGTACTTGTCAGACTGTACGAACATGATGATCATGTCACACTATGGGATCTCAGTTGTCATTAATGTCAGACTGTATGACAGTCAAGACGAGTTAAAAACGGGTGCACGCAAGAAAACTTGTCCAGAGTTTTACATTATCAAGAATTATTCTCACGCGAAACGACATGTTTATGCGTGACTGTGTTATCTACTGTGAGTGTGCGCATGGCTGTGACGTCTCTGCTTGTGCCGCTGGCAATAAAAGGATCGGCAAGATGTGAGACTGACCGGCCGGTCACCGATCCGAGCCGGTCATGCGAGAAATCGGCCGATACTGATCACTGGCCAGTCAATCGGTGCATCGCTAATTATGCTGTGAATAAAATTGTTTATCCAAAGTGTTTTATCACTTACCTTAATTTAGTTTCTTATCTTTTAAAAAAAACATAGATAACTTATTGACTTACTGTTTATTGATTGTTTACCGTTTTTATTGTTTTTAGCCATGCCTGCAAGGTAGGCAATCTCTGTATTGTGTGTGTGTGATTTGTACTATACTACCTGTTGCACAACGAATTGCCCCACTGGGGACAAATAAAGTACTTTGAACTATATGACTTACAAAAGGAGATGTTTGGCAGAATGATGTTCATTCAGATACTTTTTCATGTAGCTAATTAAATGGAGAGAGAGTTATTTCACTTGAATTGCATAAAAAAGGACCTATACATTGCCATTAAACTGAAATTACTGGAGAGATTTAAGGTGATTTTATCAATAATACAGAAATAAACATTGGCAAAACAACATTTGCATCTAGGCCTTTATTAAAAAAAAATAATAAATACTTTCGCATCTGAACTCTTCATGTATAACCTAATATTTTAACTAAATGCAAAAGCTAAATAATCAAAGTCTACTGATTTGATTTTAGTCAAATAACCGGTCTAATAATCGTTAGATTAATCGATTATCAAAATAATTGTTAGTTGCAGCCCTAGTCATGTGACATGCATATTTGGTTGTGCAGTGTGGACGGAGATAGTTTCTGAAACGCCAGTGTAGAAGAGGACTGTTTTCATTTTAAAACGAAAACACTAGTGCAAACAGGGCCCTAATTTTACATCATATCTTTCATGCACAGGCAGATTTGCTTGTTTATTTTTCCATGTCGTGTTTCACACCGTTTTCCATGTGTGTCTGACCACAAGTTTGAACAAGTCTGCTTAGCAAATGCAGACACAAAAGCAGCTGTTAACATCAACACCCCTGTTTTGGACCACAATGTAGTGTGTGTGTGTGTGTGTGTGTGTGTGTGTGTGTGTGTGTGTGTGTGTGTGTGTGTGTGTGAGAGAGATGACTGCAGAGGACTTACCGGACTGCAGTGCACATGTGTAGTGGTATTTGTTCGGGCAGCCTTTGAAAACACAGCCCAATGTCGCTCCCTTCTTTGACACGTCGAACAATCCTATAAAAAACAGACAGTTGAGTGTCATTACTGCAGGCTTCTGAGCATTAAAGGGTTACTTCACCCCAAAATGAAAATTTGGTCATTTATCACTCACCCCCATGTTGTTCCAGACCCGTAAAAGCTTTGTTCGTCTTCGGAAAACAAGATATTTTGGAAAAAAACAAGAGGCTTGTATCTGTCCCATCGACTGCCAAGTAAATTACACTGTCAAGGTCCAGTAAAGTATGAAAAGCACTGCTAGGATACTCCATCTGCCATCAGTGGTTCAATCTGACTGTTATGAAGCGACGACAATACTTTTAGTACAAAAAAAAATATGACTTTATTCAACAATTAGGCACCGTAATGTCTCCTCTGCGTAGCGCCATTTTGGAGATTATCCCCAGGACGCAAAATGCGTACACTCTTCTGTGTCAGCCTCGGGATGCGTCTTCTTCGTCGATTTGCGTTCTGATTTGAATGCAAACAGCGCATCCTTGTGGCCAGGCTGATACAGAAGAGTGTACGCATTTTGCGTCCAGGGTATAATGTCCAAAATGGCGCTACGCTGACGCAGAGGAGACCGTAACGGTGCCTAATTGTTGAATAAAATCATTATTTTTTTTTATTTCCATACGAAAAGTATTCTCGTCGCTTCACAACGTTACGATTGAACCACTGATGGCAGATGGAGTATCCTGGCAATGCTTTTCATACTTTTCTGGACCTTGACAGTGTAATTTACTTGGCAGTCAATGGGACAGACACAAGCCTCCCGATTTTCATCCTAAAATATCTTAAATTGTGTTCTGAAGATGAACGAAAGCTTTTACGGGTCTGGAACGACATGGGGATAAGTGATAAATGACAAAATTTTCAATTTTGGGGTGGAGTAACCCTTTAAAGAATCGGTGTATCTGCAATCTTACCGACGCTTTCGCCAACCTGACCGCATTTTCCAGCCCGTGCAGCTTCCCCGAACCAGAAAGACACCTGCGGACCATATCGCGCAGTCCTCGTGGAGCCAGTGCTCGTTAGCATCGAGAGGAACCACAGGAGGACTGAACCAATCGGTGCCACCGTCTACCCTAGGTCTCTTAGATGAAGGACTATTGGACAGCTCGCTATCGCTGGTCCAAAGAGACTTAGTCCATCTGCCTGGAGCAACACGTTTCCCTCTAACAGACGAGTCCGAGTCACTATTATCCTCTTCCTGTGGATTACAAACCGCTTTAGAGGCCGATTTGAAACCTTCAGGGTAATATGGCCCATGCAAGTCTCCGAGGTCCATCGCATTGGCCGAGCCACCACAGAGACAGCAGACCAGAACATCCCTCCGAGACACATCCACACAGACCCGACCGAACTGCAATCCAGGCGTCGCCGGCATCACACCGGATGCAAACCCGCCACACGCCTGCCGCTTCCCCTGCTTGATCCGGACGCTGTCCTCGGGATAGTTGACCACTGTACAGATGGGGAAGTCTTTGATCTGCATGCGCACGTAAGGCACGAAGGTCTCATCCCGCACATCCTTCTTCTCCTCCTTGTAGTTTAGACATTTGAGTTTGATTTCAGGTTCAGGTGGCGAGAAAAATGATGCACAGCCGACATTGTGTTTCTTTCTCTTCCGTTTGGCAGATTTCTTCAGGCCTTGTTGAGCCTGTATTGGTTTTTGATGCTTGACTGGTACCGAATGACGGTTTCTTATCCTTCCGGAGGATTTCTTCTTTGTGCGTTTTACAAATGCATCTATTGGTGTTGAGGTAGATAGAGTAGCTTTACATCTGCTTGACCGTCTGACGTCGGTTTCTTTTTTCTTCTCCTTTACATCCGCCACATTGCGCATCCTTTCCAGCACCTTTTTCTTGGACTTGCTTATCTGAACTTTTCTTTTACACACACGACTCCTGATGGGATGGATGTCTTGAACAATGGCTTCCATTCTTACACCTCGTCTAGCTCTCGGAGGCAGTCTTTTCCTCTCAAGTACGAAGCGAACTGCCGCTAGATGGCAAATCATTGCTTGCTTTGAATGCATCCGTGTTGGTTTGTTCTGCAGATGCATCGTTGACATGCAGGGACTCGGTGTTGCACGCTTTGTCAGTTTTCCCTGCTGGTGTTTCTGGCAATTCTGTCTCAGCTGAATTAAACTCCTCTTCTTGCTTTGCTCCACTCGGAGAGCTCACGGTTTGCGGCAAAGTGAAGACATCATCTATTTGCTCAGCCGATGGAGACTCAAGATCCAACGGACTAAGGAAGTCTTGGTTCAACGAAATGGCAAAGCCGTCGTTTGGTAAAACCACCGGATCCTCGGATCTGGAGATGAGAAAGACGAGCTCCGGATTGGCGTTCCGGTGCAAACCGTCTTCGTTCCCGCCATCGTCCTCCGGAAATCCTTCCTCGAAGGGTCCGACGTTCCACAGGCCATTCGCAGCTCCGTTTTGAAGCTCATCCACGCTGATGGGGAACCTGCACTCGCTGGAATCAGCTTGTAAAGATTTGAGCGTTTCCAAAGCCAGGTTTTCCACATCTTGCATATCCGGAGGTTGTTGAAGGTAGCAGAACGCCGCCATGTTTTCCACGACCTGAGCCGGCGGCATGAAGCCGAACTGATCGCAGGCCGTCAGTCCGACCGGTACAGACACCTGCTGGAGACAGTGTTGGTCCACCGAAAGCGCAGCATCTTCTGCATCCGTCACCAGCTTTCCGGCATCATACGCGGAGGGATGCAGCGCAAACGCCTTGCTCAAGGAAGGAACGCCGTAGATCGGGGAATGCTCGGAGAAGACGTGCGACCGGCTCATGTAGGAGAGTGTGACGGTCGTGTTGGAAAACGCATTATCTGGTTGGATCTGGTCTGTGGGAAGCGGAAGTGGTTCAGGGTCGGTTTCGGGAAGCAGCATCCCATTGCTGGTCCCAGGATTGACGAACCAGCCCGGCGTTTGGACGACATGCAAGGCATCGATGGGGTTGGCTTTCAGAAGGCATTCCTCGGTGTTCCTCGTCAGATCGAAGATGTTTGGGAGGCTGCAGGCGGAGGACAGGTCCTGAGGCTGTAAACCATCGGAGTCGCTGGGAGGCTCTTCCATATCGACTGAGAGCAGAAACATGAGAAACGTTTTATTAATATGGCAATTTGACCGATCTTTAACTATTTGTTTTATATTTCATAAAAAATGTAATAAAAGAAAAGCTAAATTAACAACAACAACATCAATAGTAATAATAATAAATCTGGATTCAAGCAAATGCTCAAATGTATTTATACAAAATTCACCACAAAAACAATGAGAGTTAACAAATGCTTTGACAATAAAAAAAAAATATATATATTTAATAAAAAAATGATAAAGTTGACAAAATGCAAAAGCTAAAATAATAAATAAAAATAATTAAAGTTTTAAAAACGAAATTAAATTCAATAATAAAGACAATAAAGCTGGTCGTATGCTAAATAATAGAAATAGGTCTTCAAACTGGATTTGAAAATGCTGAAAATTATGTTAATGTTGCTCTAAATTATCAACATGACTTAATCACATTTTTGAACCGCTTTAGATTCATACAATCAGTGTCAGAGCCATTCACATTTCACTGCTGGTTATATTCTTGTGTATGTGACGAATAAAAAAAATGATAAAAAAAAATCTTGATTTGCGCCACAGCGGAAATATTAACAAATATAACAACGCTACCGAGCATTGGAAAAACTAATTGTGGGCATGATTTTAAAAAGCCTAAATGGTCTTTACAGTCACACTTGTGTCTTGTGAGTGGGGCAGCATTTTCTTTATTTCTATTTATCACAGATTAATTAATAATTATTATTTTAAATAGATTTAAATTTAAAGAATATTTAAATATTATTTTAAATAGATTTTAAATACCTTTGTTCTTTAACCATTGACCTTACTGTATTAAAAATACTATTAAATATATTTTCTACTATTTGTATTATTTTAGACAGAATAAAATGGTGCTAATTTGGAGTATAATACTGTGTAGGACTGTGAAAACAACAATATTAAAGGATAAATATTACTGAAACAAACTAAAGCACATTTCATTATTAAAATGTTATGCTTAACGTATTTTTTTCCCCTCGTAATCGGTTTATTAATACCAGAAGGTAAATATTTTGTTAGCGTATGAACTAACGTTAACACTGATGGCATGAATCTCTGACACTCCTGACCTGGTATAGTCATGTTTTATCTCCAGAATCAGCGAAATCTGTGTCTTTTGCACCAAATAATAACTCATTTTGATCTGGATAACATCCAGAACTGTCACACATCTCCAGACCAGATTGAACCCGGGTTCGTCTGGTTTTCAGGCGTCGCTTTAACGTTAACGGAACTGTTACCTGTCCTGTCGTTCTGTGCCGCTTTTCCGTCAGGCGTTTGTTATGCTAACGTTAGCATAGCCGGTTGATAGCATGCGGGCTAATATACATTCTAACGAAAATATATAACGCTCACCAACGCGTCCAGCTAATGTACGTCGTTATGAATCCCAATTAAGCAGCGCAATTAACCAGAGACGAGCGCGTGTAAGCACCGCAGGCTTTCGTTAGCAAAGCGAGCTAAACAAAGAGCGCGCGTGCACAGACTCACCCGAGCAGATGCATGTATTCACGAATCCATCGCGCTGGAGAGAAACACTCTTTCAGGTGCAGCCGCTTCGGGTTGAGTAGAGATGGGAGTCCGCACGCATGAAACGGGGCTTCTCATACTTTAGCGCTCCAGTGGTTTTGGTCAGGGCTGCACTGCTGCTGCTGACAGAGTCATGATATTGCGCAGCATTATGGGACGTGTTGTAGTCAGTCCACTCAACAGTGTAGTTATTATGCGACACAAGACGTTCCTTTAAAGCTAAGCATTGTGATGCATCTCTTTAGTTCAGGATTCACACACAGTTGGAACAATGGATTTCTAAGAGTTGCTGTATTTGAATGCATCTTCCAGGTTTGGAAAACACTTTTTGAAGTCTTCCAAATTTTAGTGATTGTAGGATGTTGATTTTTTGTTGCTTGAAAATCAGTGCAACCAATTTCCCCTTCACCAAAAAAATGCAATGAATGTGCACTTAATTTGAATTAATAAGGACATTGATTAATTGAATTGAGATAAACAATGTAAACTGATTTGCATTCCTAACTGTATTATTTAATTTTACAAGTACATGAGACTTTTATAATATAAAAAAGCAATCAATATAGGGTTTTCTGCATGCTTTATGAAAGTTAACCCCTTAACTGTCACCCCGTTTATGAAAATAGACTTGAAAGCGTCTATTTCAATTATAATTCATGAATGCTTTTGAATACAAAGCTAAGGTTGGTCTCTTTTTAAAGAAGACAATTAGCAGATTATTGCTGAAGTGAAATCAGTTCAAAAAATGAAAGTAACAAAAAGTTAAAGTTTAGATTTACTGTAAATGAAATGTACTGCACTATTTGATATAAAATCCAAGTTTGGCATAAAATTAAATCCATATGCCTAAATAAGTTGTTCCAAATTTGAAGTTGATATTAAAAAATTTAGGTTACTATGCAATTTTGTTTAGGTGTCATACCACAAACAGCCACCGGGTGCCATCCAAACTCTGTTTAATTTATTAACGGTTTTCACAGGATGAATTTTGAGCTTTTAATATTTCAAATGATATATAATATATGATTGCTAAAAGACGTGATAGGAAAAAAGGAAACAAATATAATTTGTGTCAAAGGTCAGCGCTCCTGTTATGGTGTATATGTTTTGAGGTGCACTGTTGTCATAAATGTATCTATTATTGCTCCCACATGATTTTTAACAACAAACAGTGGTGCAATATCTATTTAGGAGACTTGGACCTTTCCAACGATATATAGTTTGTCATGATTAGATTAGAGTTTAATGTAATGTTGAAGTAAAATTAGGCGTCCCGTATATCAGTAAAAGATTTAGGGAATACATTTAATAGAGCACAATACATCAATATGGTTTTATCAATGCTTTAAAGTTTGAATATATAACCTTCAACAGATTTCTATTACTTTTTCCCAAATAAATAAACACATTTTTCCAACCACTACAATCCAGAAACAACTTTTACTGTACCTTCTGATCACAATGCAAAAGTGGATATCTTCCGCAGTATTTTGTCTTGTTTTAACGTCTAAAGAATTGAATTTGCAAAAACTTAATTCAGAAGGAAAACCTTTCATTTCCCACGGCCAGATATTTTTCTCATCTGAAAGTATAAACTTTTCTCTTAAAAATGTCTTAAATTTGTATCTGAAGGGAAGAAATGCTGGAGAAGTTGTGCATGCACCATTAAATGCAATGACTTTGAATGCAAGACTTCCAGCTCTCTAAAAGCCGCAAACACCCTGCAATATTAATAAACGACAGAATAATCAGTGCAAAAGGGGTGCAAAATTATTTATTGCTAATAAACCTGTTGTCAGTTCGTGTACATTTGCAGTATATTTACAATAATGAATAGATGAATGGAATGTGAGGGAAAAAAATTCATAACATTTAAATAAATTACAACGGACTGCCACTGAACAACACAAAGACTTTATCAGCTTGAAGAAACCAAAAAACAAACCTCCGTTCACGTGAGTGGACCAGTATTCATCGACAAAACCTCCAGGTCTGTTCTTGTGTGTCTTACGCTTATATCAAACATCCGGAGCTGCTGCAGAAGATCAGCGGTTAATGATGCAAGCATCCATTTCACTAAAACAAGAAAGAAGCGCCCGCTTCTAGCGTCACGCGCGAGCCTGAAGCGTGCCGTGCCAATAATCTGCAGTGTCGAGTCATGACGTGGGTTCCTCCACTGGCCATTCACACAAACTAAAGTGTTAAAACAGTAGCTTACAGTCGTGTTTAGTGTACACATGATAGATGCTTCATTAAAAACTGAGTATTTACATTAAGACATGGCAATGGAAACAAACCAACAACGTTACAGTAACTGAAGTGCAGACTATAGACATAAACTCAATCTTCATACCATGTTTAATATATGCTGTAGCTGTGACCAGTGTGTCTCTAAGTGATGAGTTATTGGGCTAAAATACGCAGCGCTCTGTTAGCATGCAGCGAGGCCGGCCGACGCATCCGTGTCAGAAGTCCTTCGTGTCCTTGTTGTCGAACAAGTGAAGTCTCTGCTCCGCCGTCAAGCCCTCCTTCAGACTCTGGAGACGCAAACAGAGAGACTCAAATGAGATGCTTTGAAGCGGTTTCTGTGAGCATGTCAAGAAAAACAGGCTTTCTGCAGGTGGACTTGTTCTAAGATCAATTAGGGAACACAATATGATCGGTGAATGTAAATGTCCAGGGACATGCATGCAAGTAATGCATTGAATTAGCAACACTTCACAGTCTGAAGCTTTCGGCCATCTCCATTCACTTTGCATTGATTTAAAACTAGCTTAAGCTTTGAATAGCTTCTGATCACACTGTAAAAGTGCTGTTCTTCTGCAGTACTTCGGTCTTGTTTTCTAGTGTGAATGTCTATAGGTTCTTAAATTAAGATACATTTACTAATCAAAATGAGAGAACACATCGTTTTCTGTGATACTGCTACAAATGAAGCGAGTTTATGATTAAAACAAGATCAAATATCTGCCAGTGGAGTTTGAAATATCAATTTAATTCAAAAGGAAAAGTTTTCACATTCCATTGACAGAAACTCGTCAAATCATGTTCAATTTCTCAGAAAACATTTAGCATCTCCAATTAATGTGTCTTGATATAGGGATGTTTAGATATTTGTACTGGAGAACGACAAAAATACTGAGGAAGATATTCATGCTTTGCAATGCACGCAACATTTAATGCCATGACTTTATGAATGTAAGACTTTCTGCTCTGATTTAAGAGCTTTTACAGTCTTCATTTGTGGAAGACCTGCAGAAGCCCCGTTCAAAGCAACTAAAAAAACATTCAAAAAGTATTTTATTTTCTACTTTAACATCCCTGCTTTTTCATTGCATTTAAATCAGTGACCTTCACACAAATGACGAAGTGTTCAAACTGGCAGCATTGCCACCAACAGACTCCAGTGAGAGGACACACACACACCCACACAGGACAGACAGACACAGCCACGCACGCACGCACGCACGCACGCACACGACACAACACACACACACATGGCGCACGACAACAGCGCACACAGACACACACACAGACACGCGCGCACACAGAACAGACAGACAGGACAGACGCCGCACGCACGCACACACACACACAGGCGAACGCACACACAGACGCGCACACGCACAGACGCGTGCACAGACACACCACACAGGACAGAACAGACAAACACGCGCACACAGACAGACAGACAGCGCGACAGACGCACGCACGCAGACACACATGCGCACGCACACACGCGCACACAGACGCGCACACTCACACACACACAGACTGGACAGACAGACAGACAGACAGACAGACAGTCAGATGCACGACGCATGCACAACAGACACACAAATGCGCACGTGCGCTCACACACACACACACACAACACACCACACACACGCACAGTCAGACATGCCGTGAACCGCTGCGTTCTGTGGAACTCCATCAGTCGGTCAATGCATGTGGAAATGCCCTCGAGTCCATGAGACACGCGTCTGATGAACATGAGATGACACGGACAGCCCTTCGTTCAGCAGGATCACATGCACCATGGCAGAAAGTGATCTGATCTGTTTGTCTGTCAGTGAACTAGAGCGGAGCGATGTGGCCAAAATCACTATCACAATATCATCATGTGCAAGTC